>NAJN01000513.1:0-21480 GCA_005059845.1 Cryomyces minteri | reverse complement strand
CGCCTCCGATCTGGATGTTCGTGTTCGTCAACTCTGGGATTCATGCATTGATGGTGAGTACTAGAGTGGCTGACTTCCACAGTGATAATATCGACACTCCCTGCTGACAACCGAGTTTCTAGTATACCTATTATACCGTATCTGCGCTCGGCTTCCGCGTCCCCCAATTCTTCAAGCGAACCCTCACGACTACAGATCACGCAGTTCCTCGTCGGCGCGTCCTTCGCTGCGGCTCATCTGTTCGTTTCTTACACCGTCCCGGTTTCTACTCCGTACACTGTGATCACGACGATCGCGTCAGCAGCATCCGCTGTCTCCTCCGCGGCTTCGTCTGCCGTTGCTGGCATAGCTTCTGCTACCGCCAGTGCAGGCGTGGCAGGATTTTGGAAGAAGATTGCTCTTAGAGCGGCTGGTGAAGAAGGACTGGCTGAGAACGTCAAAATCGACAGAGGAGAAATCTTCGGCCCGGAGGCTTCCCATGCCGCGGACACCGTCAGAGAGGAGACTAGATACAGAAATGAGTACACGATGGTCAACTGTATCGACACTTCTGGCCAGGCTTTCGCGATCTGGCTGAACTTGATCTACCTGCTTCCCGCTTACACTGCTCTTCCTTCGGTTCTTCGTCAAATCATACACCAGACGTAGCTCGGCACCTGGAAAGCACTCAAAAGCTCGCACGTTCTCACAGTCCCTCGGGGATGCGAACAAAGGCGTTGAGCGCGAGCTCAGTTCTGTGGAGAGGAAGGTGGAGCAAGGCATGGAGAGAGCTGTCCGACGACTCAGTGGAGGCGCAAAGGACTTGAAAGACGAAGTCCTGAGGGACGTCAAAGACCTCAAGGAGGGCAACTTCCACGCCCGTCGGGTTTCAGATCGTGTCCACAGCTTCGAACGTAAGGCAAAATCTACGGCCGAAGAAGCAACTGAGATGGCGAAGCAAGCATATGAGGATCTCAAAGCGAACGGAACGCCGAAGGCCAAGCAGGCAAAGGATGCAGTAAACGATAAGGCTCAGCAGCTCAAGGAAACCGTGGGCCCGAAGGCTCAGCAGATGAAAGACACAGCGAGCGACAAAGCCCAGCAGCTGAAAGAGAACGCGGTGCCGAAATCTCAGCAAGCGAAAGACGCCATAAACGACAAGACTCAGCAATTGAAGGAGAACGCCGGTCCGAAGGTTCAGCAGGCCAAAGATGCCGCCAGCGAGAAAGCTCAACAGCTGAAGCAGAGCGCGGGACCGAAGGCCCAGCAGGTCAGGGGAAAAGTCGCAGAGTGAGCACAGAAAGCAAAGGAGTACGGAGAGGAGACGGCGGACAAGGCTTCACAGGAGATGGAGGAAGCGAGCGAGGAAGCGAAGAAGGGCGCTGAGGGAGCCAAGTCGGTCGCCAAAGAGACTGGAGACAAGGCCGAGAAGACTAGAGACGAACTGCAGAAGCAATCCAAAGACCAGGCACAGACACGTTCTCCGTCAAAAAAATCCGGCGACGACAGAGACCAGGCACAAACAGGTTCTCCATCGAAGAAATCGAGCAACGGCAAGAACGGCAAGGGGAACAACAGCGGGAACAACAGCAACAACGGCGTGCAGAGCAAGCAGGAGAAGAATTCGAGCGAGAGGGATGACGAGGAGATAGTTGTCCCGGAAGAGAGAGACGCGAGCATCCACCACGGCCCTGGTCTAAGTACCCTCGATCCGAACAAGGAGGACAAGGCCTATGCCGACATTCTCAAACGGGCGAACAAATGAACGCGCTACCTCTGTTCGGGCTTGCGCCAAGCCCAAAGCGCCGAAAGCCCGTCCACAACGCCCAATCCTCCTTCCGTATGCAAGCAGGTCCACCACCTCGCTTGTCCCGTTCGGTTCCCATCTACTCCAATACCATTGTGATCGCGGTCTGCTCCTTGGGCGAGCAAGCGCTGTGTTTTCCATAAGTTCATGGCCTGAAGGAAGCGTGCGTAGCGAAAGGCAGCGGGCGTAGTAGATACCAGCGAGCGCTCCGCTCCCTTCTCCTTACTCGTTTTGCAGCCTACGTAGTCCAGAATGTATTGAACGTACTGTCATGCCCATGCAACCTAACGCGCTACAAGTACTCGAGTCTGCCAGCTTTGCGCACCTTGCTTTCCCCTCACGAACTCACGGGGTCTACGCCTCGGCGGGCACATTAGCTGAATCCCGCTTCTTGTCCCTCCCTCCATAGTGCGAAAGCAGGCAACAAACGTCGTAGAAAGAAACACAGTAACAGAACAGAAACGAGTGGAGCACAGCAGCGCTCGGCCACCGCACCAATCTCCGACCGATCCTTCAACGTCGTCTTGTGAGCACAAGAAGAGGGCGAACGCATAGTTTCCGTCAAGGGCATGCGGTCGTGGGGGACAGAGAAGGGAAGGAACGGCTTACAGTCCTCGCGTCGAACCCGGCGTAGGAGCGCAGCGTGACGGAAGCGGCCCAGTCGCATTCAGACATACCCGTCACTCCGCAGCTCCCAGTATCACGCGCACAGCAGCAGCAGCAGCAGTAACAATCAAGCCAAGACGACAATTCGTGCTCTACTTACGACCGGAAACTGAAACAGACACTGGAAAAGACCCGCCCCGACATCTTACACAACAGGGATCTCGAGGATCCGCAACGCTGTCGGAGCAGGGCCGCGGCGAGTACTGAACGGCCCGCCTGGGGCCCAACCTCGGGAGGTAGCGAGGACGGGCAGGAGGGAGGGAGAGGTGCGCTCTGCGCTACAGATAGCAGGTGAGGGCCAGGGGGGTTGGGTGTGAGAAGCAGGGGGGTAGCCGGATACGGGTTTAGCTATGAGGATCCGTGCAGGTTGTGAGGAGAACACGAGGAGGCGAAGAGGAGACTTGAGAGCAGAGAGGAGCGGCGGAAGGCCGGACAGCCGAAGGTGAGAGAAGCAAAAGGCTGAGAGCGAGCAGCTGGCGCTCGCTCTACATGAAGCTGCAGCCGAAGCCGACAACGGTCTTGCCGTTGCCCAGCGGATCCGTCATCTTGTGCTCGTTGGTCAGCTCGCTGTGCTGCACCGTGCAGCCGCAGACGTTCTGGCCGCGGCGATTGAGGGCCGGGGTGGCAATGGTCGTTGGTGCCATTGTTGGGTTGATTGTACTGGTGGTCGAGGGACTGGAAGGGTGGATGTGTGTTTGTGCGGGTAGGTGTGTGGATGGCGGATGGGAAGGGGCCAAGGGAAGTTTATATGTTGGCCTTTAGGACTGTGAGGTTCACGGACGAGCTACAGAGACTACAATGACCGCTGAACAATGAAGCCTTGGAAGCGGTTGGGAGAGAAAGGAAACATGAGTGTAATGATGGGGGGCAGGGCTTAGTATTGTTCTGGCTTCATATTGTCCCCTTCCTTGGAGGCGAGAACAACGACGGCCATCGAATTCTTGTAGGATAGCACGGCGAGGAAGTACCACAGAGCGCTCCACGGTCACTCGAGAACAGGTCAAGTTGTTGTCGAGCAGACGGTCTCATGTCAGAGGAGCACAGTACGTGCGTGGTTTGAACTGCCATCCTGATCTCACCACAAGGAGAGGAGGAATAACGTCGCGTGCTCGGCCCATACGCAAACCCTTGCCATGGCCGTGCTTGCGCCTTCCGCGCTCCCAGAACGCTGATTGAGCTGCTTGTGAGAGCCTCACTCCGCTGTTAGTCTCAGCGAAGGCCTTGTGTTTGTTGAAGCCCGCCGAGGCGCCTCAGGTACAAGAGAGGGCCGCCAACACAGCTTGGCTAATGTCCTCCGCGTCGTGACTACGGGGCCGGGCCCCTTCTCCTCCAGCGATTGCTGTCCTGGTCTGGGTCGAGCCCTCGGCCTCCCGCTGCAACATTGCGTGTCGCTGCAGCCTCTGTGTCACCTCGGATGTCTCACCTCTCCTTCCAGATTGACCACCGACTGGTCCAGAACCACTGTGTCATCCTTCCTGTAATCGAAAACACCGTCTTCGTGCTCTGCGAAATCTCTCGAGCCCCTGAGTTGCAGTTGCACCGCGTGAGATTCGAACGAACCGAACCCAACTGACGTCCGCACGGACATGAAACACGTCGGCGCCGGCTTGCCGAGTGCCGCAAGCTGATAAGCGCCGGATTGGTTGTCTTTCAATGGACTCTGGAGATATTCCATGTACCAGTGTGGCCTTGTAGTCGTACTCACTCGCCGATGCAACTGGTCACGGTCCGGCGGCCGTCGCTTCTGAGGCTCCGAGGCTCTGAGGCTCTGAGGTACCACATGTCGCGTAGACTGGCTGCATGGTGCGTCGCCATTTGGAGCGCATAAGCGGCCTTGGAGAGAGCCCATCATCTAGATAAGGCGGCCTCTAATTTAGATTGCGACCCGGGCTGGCTGAGGCGTCTTGGGAGCCGACAGCACATCCTGGCCAGGACGAGGTGAGATGGCAATGATTCGACACCGAGCCGAATGGCGTGCGGATGGGCCAGGTTCGTCGCCCCGAAAGATGCAGCAATCGGCCGCAAAGAGACGCACTTCCTCCCGTTGAAGTCCCTTCTGGGCTGCTTACATGCAGGGCCACGACCTCTCCCCACACCCACCCACCATCGCTTCGTCGTCTCAGCCTGCGCCTCCGTTGACGGCGACGCTCAGTCGTTCGAGTGGACAACATGCGCCACGTGCCACAAGCAAACCGACCATGAAGACATCGCCAGTCTCTCGAAACACTGCTTCCTCCACCATCTGCCATTCCTGACTCTCGGCGTCGAATAGCCCGTCGAAGGCAAGCCACGATTGCCATAGTGCTTGCTTCTGCGGATCTACGTTCAGCTGTCCCTAAATTACGCCTCTGCTACCCTAAGAGAGCTGATCCCTCCGCGATCACCACTTAGATCGCCCCGTTCCAAGACTCCTCTATTGTTACATCACCGTCCGCTGCACACCGCGTGCATCGTTCTTGGCGCTCGTGATGCCTCATTCCACAGACGCAGCGTCAGCCTACTCGCGGGACTACGAGTCCTTCTCACTACCAGACGCATTTCCCAAAGCCGCCGGCACAGAGATAGTCAGCACCACGCTCTCCATGCCTGGCAGGGACGGAGAACCGCAATTCTCGCCCGTCCTGTCCACCTTCTCGTACGAAGACCGAGCGAGACCGTCATCACTCCTGGCATCTGGCCCGCACTACGGTGAACAGAGGTTCAACTCCCGGCCCATCGAATACGGTGCGCCAGGCGAGAAGAAGGACGCCGGATTCCGACACTCACACTACGGCACCAAGCGGAAGACACAGTACTATGAAGACCAGTTTAGTTACAAAGAGTCGGCCACTGGTACGGCGAGAGAGCGGGTGAGCAAGGATTCTGTGGTCATCGCCACACACAGAGGCAAGTAACATACCCGTGGCGACGGTTGATGAGATGACGGCTTCCCTCGGACTTGGAGACATAGATACCCAGGAAGCAATGGTAGCGCTGTCATTATGTTATAGCAGGCAAAGGAAACTGGATCAGGCAGAGACGGTTTCAAAGTTTCTACACAAGAACTGTGGAGAATTGCTGGTATCGGAGACCAGCCGTTCCATAGGTGACACATGGAACCGTCAACTGGGCCATTTCAGCTGCGGACCAACGTAATTGTAATGCTCCTATATTCTGCCATTCCCCAGAGTTGCCCATCTGACCAGGGCCGGCGTATCAATAGATCAAGGATGAATACAGTCTAGTAACGGGCCTCTCGCACCACCTGAGCACACGCTACGCCCGTCCCGAGAACTTCATCATGGTCGGAGTCGACCACAGCGCCTGCCTCCTCCTCGGCGGCTCCTTCGATCCCGCGTACACGCTCACCATCACCGCAATCCCTTCGCTGCTCCAACCAACAACGAACAAACGCAACGCAGCTCTCATCCAAGCCTTCATGACCGAGATCCTGAGCGTGCCTGCAGACAGGGGTGTCATAAAGTTCCAGCACATTGCGGAAGAGAATCTCGCGACGAACGGTGCGACATTGCTCGGAGAGATCGAGAAGGTGGACAAACAGATGGCGGAGGAGAATGGTGGTGGGATCAAGAGAGCGTTGACAAAAAGCTCACGGAAGAGCTTGAGCCTGAGGCCCAAGAGTTCGCCACAGCTGCAGCGAAAAGCACCAAGCCCTGTGCCGGGAACTGCGGACACTCCGCCGCTGCCGAGCCCCGTGTCGAGTCCGACAATGCCCGAGCCGTCTAGAGAGAACAAGGAGATTGATGGCCTTGGCATAGCGAACGGGCGCGACAACCGCAACCCGCTGAGATCGCACGCTGTTGGCAACGGCAACGATGGACAGGACGGAGCCGGTACACACTCCTCTGCGGCAGACGGGAAGTTCAGCTTCGGTCTCTCTTCTAGGCCGACAACTGCAAAAGACACAACGACTGCGTTGCCGAAGATCCCGCCTCCACCGTCGATTCCGCAGGAGAAGACAGCGAAGGTCAGCAAGAGGAAGAGTTTCTTGTCCGTGTTTCGGAGATGAGGAAGACAAGAACGGTTTGAGGTGTGTTTATCAGCGTCGAGTGCGGTGTGCCATGAAGTTCGCCAGAGGAAGACGTTTGGAGACATCCGGTGTTTCGAATCGGAAGGAGCCATTGTAATCGGTGCAGCGTTCGCATCCACGGAGTTATTTCTACACGGCGCAAGCAACTTCAGCACCCTTCTCCTGGTTGAAGCGCACTTTCGACGAGTTACTGCTTGGCTGACCGGGTTTGTGCGCGTTGGAAACAGCAGGGCGCGTATTGGGTGGTGTGCAGAAATACCCCTTTGCTCCATTTTCACGTCCTACATAGCATAGGGTTGACTGCGACTCTTGGCCAGGTGTCTTTGAGTCGAGTGTCCTTCATACATATAATGTATACGTTAATCACTCCGTCTGCAGCAGCAGAGAGAACACTGTGTTCGGTGGACTGTCGAGACGTGCGTCCAATGCAATGTGATTTCACTTCAAGCCTCGCAGTCGTGCAGTGGTTTCAGTCGAACAGCGCGAAAACGTGATACGACCTCTGAGCACCGTCTTTACAAGCACACGACAGCCTGTCTCATCTGACGACCTGCAGTCTCCCGCTCCAAAAAGGGTCTACCGGAGGCCCTGCAGAGCTTTCAGCTGCCGCATGACGCTCGCGTTGCGCCTTGCGAAAAGCAGCGAGAGTGGCCACGACGTCGACCTTCGGATGGCGCGTCTCGGGGGCCCGGTTGCTTGCTGAAGCGTCGGGCAAGGTCTTGCTGGCGGGGCGTGGCGCTGCGACAGAAGCGAGAGGAACTGAGCTCGCAGGGCTGTTCTCTCCCGGGAAGAAGGAGAAGTCGCCTTCCGACGACTGGGCAAACATGTCTTCCTGGCCGTAAGATAGGACTGACGGCTCCTCTGCTTGGGGATCGTGCTTCCGTTCCATCTCTAGCACGACTTGTTCCGTTGCAAGCGACATCTCTTTGGATGCTTGGCCGGGAGCCCCAGAACCTGTTCGTCGTTGGTGCTCCATTGATTCGTGCTCCATTTCGCCGCAGGCCCTGAGGAAGTCTTCCAGACAACGGCTTACTCGCCCTCTCCGGCTGTGAAGGGGTACGTCTGTAAGGACCAGGGTCTGGACGGTCAGTAATGCGGCGTCAAAGGCACACTGTCGCGGGCCCGCCCCGGGTGTCCTAAAGCTCCATTGAGATCCGCATTGTGTATCTGTGAGGCAAATGAACCCTCTTGACAGTATCGAAGAAGCTTCGCCACGATGGGGCCAGCCAGAATTGGCCAGTTGCTCGAGCTCTACGCGGAGTTCCTCATTGTCGACTTGGAGGCCTGCGAGCCCGTCACGATCGTCGAACGCAGAACAGAACCCCGTGACAACTTTGTGATTGATCCTCAAGTAGCTCAGATTTGGGCATTCCCGCAGGTACTTTGAGAGCCGGGCATACGACAGAACCTCTCTGCAATACAGTGCGTATGTTGCAACGTCTTTCCTCTGTGGATTTCGTGCGATGGTACCGATGTCGAGACTACGGAGTGTGGCAAGCTTGGGTAGTGCAGCCAAGCTCGAATATGCCAGCCTGTTACCAGACATGTAGAGGTGCGCAAGTCCTGAATCTTCCGTTTGCGAGGAAGGCTGCAGGGACGACGTGAAAGCTGCATCGGACACTTGGTCGACAACGGTGGCTTCCTTATCTTCCAAGGGAAAAGCCTCTGCCGTTTGACGGGCCATTATGCGCAATGCGAAAAGACCATCCCGCGCTGCGGAGTTCTGCATGGTTGAGGCCGGCTCAATTGTAGGTGATGAGCTTTGGTAGGGAGGTGGCGCAAGCTCCAAGTACGCTGGCGGAGTTGTTGTGTGAAAGTTGTATTTCTCAAGGAGTATTGCGGTGGCATCTGTAAGTAAATTGTCTCTAACGTCGAGACTCCACACATGATTTAAAACTCCGGTTGAGATGCCTTTGGAACCAATGCAAAGCAAGACCATATCTGCATCGTCTAAACCCACATTCCGAAGCTTCAGAATCCGCAAGTATCGAAGGAATGTAGAGTTACCAATAATCTCTAAGAACGCTCGCTTTTTCGAAGACTTCGTGTTGGAAAGGTCTAAGTAATAGAGAAACGGCACTTTCCACAGCAAACTCGAGAAAGCTTGAGCTGTGATATTCAAGCATCCTGACGCACTCAGGAGACGCAGGCGCCGATGAGTCTTCAAGGAGATTATGGACAACGAATCATGGTCGAAGAAGATGGTGCCATTCACCAGTAGGGATCGCAGATTAGGAAGTTTAGTGAGGACACTGTTGAGCCATCCTCGTGGAATCTCGGTGTCGAACCCGTGAGACGTTAGATTTGACACGTCCAGAGTATGGGTATAGATACCAGGACTTTGGCTCCCAGAGACTATATCAAGTGCGCTCAAGAAGCGTCGGAAGGCATCTCAACACTGTACTTCAGCCCTGTTAACCATGAGATTCAGGAGTATACACTCACTATATGCGTCTGCATCCTCTTCCGGCCAGACATTCCGTGGGTTCGCCCACAAGTAGCCTTGCACCCGGCCTCGTAGACTATTGCAAGTTCGACATAGTGACAGAAGGTCGGACAGCTCAAGATGCGAAAGTACATAGGGCCAAGGGTCTTGTACTGCAACGTCTTCGTATCTCGGCAGATCAAATATCTCATCCTCCATCTGGTGACTGAGATGTCGAGCTGTTTGACAGACGAGTCGGGAGAATTGGTAGGAGATCAGGCGTCCCGAGCATCATGCTCTAGGTCCAGATGATACCGGCTAAGACTGTGTGCTTTCTGCTGTTTCTCTGAGACCGAACAAGGCAAGGTATCGATCAACCCTCCCAGGACTTCCCTTACCAAGGAAGATACGCTGTTGAGGGGCAGAGCGGGCTGACGGAGTACTGGTGCCTTAGAATAGAATAGCTCAGCACGTGATGTCACCGCATCCATAACAAAGTTCGAATCCATCCGTCGTTGTCGTCAATCGCAAGATCAAGGTCCCAGCTATCTCAATGCCACAGGCAAACCAAATACAATACACAAAAACAGACTAATCGAAACTCGTTAAGACGTGATGGTCATGCAAAATGCCCACAAGAACCGCCGAGCCGTTGATGACAAGGGGTATAATAAGAGAGTTCCTCCTCCGGCCACCACCAACGCCCTCTAGAGAACTCTCTAGACTCATCAATCTAGATCTAAAAAGAACCCTCAGAGTGAGCTGATATTAAGACGTTCAGAGAAGCCATCAGAGCTTCGGTCGCAGGAAACCCATTCCCCCGTTCTCCCTGGCATACTTCATCCTCTCCTTGCTCCGCCATTGACGTAGCCTTTCGATGGTCTTGTCCGCCAGGTCCGGTTCCTCAGCCTGTCTGACCAGGTCGCAAAAGATCTCAAAGTCAACACGTGTGTTCCGCTGTCCCTTTCCTTGCTCTCTCAGATGCGTCTTGTAGTGATCGAACCTGTTGTCGGTCCTTGGGAAGCGACGGTGATCTCCAGTTTTCCTGTCGATACATTCGCGGAGCGGGCAGGGAAAGGGTTTGTCCTCCGGGAAGTGTATTTTTTCGTGACGTCGCAGATGCTCAACTCTCTGAAACTCTGATCCGCACCGCACGCGAGTAACCGGGTCGACATAACTGCAACGCTCTGGGTTGCTCGCGCGTCCTGCAGAGTACTCTTCGATGACCGTGGTCCTACCGTCTTTCTGCGAGATATAACTACGGCCCAGCTTGGGCTTCTTCCGGCCGCTTCGTGGCTGGCGTCTCTCCTTCTTGACGCTTTTGGCTCCCGTCCGGCTCGTGTGTATTTTTCTGGCGGGCCTTGTCACGTCGCCAAAATCAGGGTCTTGCTTCACGATAGCGTGGTCAGACTCGTGCTTGATTTCAGTAAGGTGTTCCTCGGATACAGAAGTCCCGTCAGAACTATAGTCGACAGACTTATCTCCAAAGGACTCGAAGCTACCATCAAAGCTATCTTGATGGATTCTGATTGGAGATGTTGTATCGAATTCCACCAACGTATGCGATGGCACAATAAAAGAAGAGGTGGACTCTTCAAGTGGAGTCACGAACCCAGGTGCAGGCTGTATCGACCAGCTGTAAGATGCGGCACTTTGATGGTCTGCAGGTACGTTGCTGTACAGCGTCTCCATGGACGAGTTTGTTACAATGGGTGCGTGAAATTCTTGAGGCATTGACCATAGTGTTGGCGTTTGAAAGGAAGAAGCAACCGGTCGGAAGCTTTTATCAATAGCCTGAGTTTGGACCTGACCATGGAAAGGATTTTGCCAATTAGCAGGCCCAGCCGGAAGGAGGAGGCCCTGGTCCGCACACACTGTTTTACTAGGCTGGTCTACGAAGTCCCATTCAACCTGATCCTGAACCATAGGATCACTGCACTGGTCGACGACGTACGTCTGTGTGGTCCGCGGAAGGCGATCATTGAATCCGCTGCTAGGGTCGTACAATTGGAGGCTACTATCGAAGGAAGTACTGTATCCCAGGTCCTCCGCTGACATAGCCTGCTGGGAGCTTGGGCTCGATGGCTGAGCCGGCGAAAAGACCGTCGATGACGTTGCCGATAGGCACTGCTCCCATGAGCTAGCCGACGAAGCGAGAGAGAACCGCCTCACGTTGCTTGCCGACGCTGGCGGAGTCTGATAACCCGAATAATCGGACACCAGTGGTAACCCTGAAGTATAGATAGCTGTGGGGTAAAGCATTCTTCGATCCCTTGACCTCGATGGTGTTCCTTCCATCTTGAAAGCTGCATATTTTAGTCAGCCTCTTGCCCTCTTCGAGTAGCTGGATTCAAAACAATTACGGCAGTGCTTGGTATGGGCACGTCCCCGTAACAAAGCCTGAGGCCGACATACTTACTGCAGGCCGGCAACAAGATACGAAAGTCAGACTTGTGGGCGGATAGTGGAAAGACAAAAGGATCGAGAATTGGTCGAGTCAAAGCGTGATCGAAAGGAGAAGTTCAGGATAAGCTTTTGAAGATATATCAAGGCCACCAACATCGAAGAGCCCGAATATCTGGCTTCGTCAACAGAATGAACTATTGGAGATACTGTACTAACCGCTGTGGTAAATCCTATAGTTGTTCAGACGCGATCGCGAACGTGACCAAACTCAAGCAGGGTGTTGGAATGGGTGGCCGGACCCGTGGAGTTACTGGCTCTTTACTGTCGTTCCAGAAGTACACGCGGACGTCTAGTGAAGCTCCACCCGACGGTGTCAGATTAGACTGTAATAAACCGTGGAAAGAAGAGGCGACTAATCTCCCACGGTGATTTAGATTGTGCAAAGGCTGCAAGGGACAGGCTGATTTCAGCAAAAGTCAGGAACAAGAAAGATTTCAGGGCAAGAACGATGAGAGCGAGGAAGATGGAGGGTGTCTGGGGTACTTGAGAGACCTTGCATATGGGGGCCCCAACGTCGAGACCCTGATATCTTGAGGGCAACAACTACCTGCCTTGCAGAATTCCTGACCGGACGGCCCGCAGGAGTGGAAGAAGAAATGCGGAAGTGGCATATGATTGCAACGTTAGCCCGACTCCGTCTGGTACGCCTCGTTGAGGAATGATACCTCGGGCAATATCACGCAGGTGAGGCCGACAGTGCAGCCGCTTCCCAGATGGATATCGGGTTGGTTCGACTCGACACTTCAATGGAAAAGTTAAGAAGAAGCAGATACGGTAGACCGCAGTGAGATCAGACGTGATGGATCTCGTTGGGATACTTTGATCTGCTGAGAAGAGACACCGATATGTTTGAGCGGCACTGTGATTCTCCCAGTCCAGGTCTGAGCACCTCCACGTTAAGCAAGAGGAGTACCTTAACGTCACTGTCGCCAACTTTCCTTCTAGATTACTGGCAAAGTCTTTCGACACGCCCCACACCACATTTCAGTTCACAGTAGCACGAGAAAGGTGGCTAGATCTGCAGGGTACGTATGTGGAATGCTGGCTTGGAGGGTCGTCCATTCTATAGATCGAGAGTGCTTCGGCTGGCAGTGGCAGCGCCGAAGCTGGGTCACTAATCGATCTACGACTTACAGCCTCAATATGATGTGCATATGCAGGCTGCAGCCGCTTCGGGGCTTGGACACTCCACTACAAGCCACCGCAAGAACGAATGTCGACAGCGAACACGGGTATCGACAGCGAACGCGGGTAACGACAGTCGGCAACCCACGATGACAGACGCCAGTGTCAGGACCCGTAGACAAGTATGACATACTCGATGGTACAGCCCGGTGAGTCGAGCGTTCTCGGTTTCGGTATGTCGACACAAGTTATCGATCTTACTGGCAACACGCTCGGAGAACGAATGACAGAGATGTCGGAGGAGCGAAGCGTTGACCGATGGTGACCTGGCGAAGACTGGTCAGGTTACACAGCATGCTGTTTTGCAGGGACTCTGACGAAGCCAGTGGACACCTTGAGCCAACCCAACCCACAGCTCAGTTCTTCGATCGACTGCATTCGACACGAAATGCTACATGTCCACAAATCGTAGCCTGCAGCTTCGGAAACGGTAAACGCACTTTGATCCACGTAGCGCTGCCGGTTGGGTCAGAGCGGAAAAGAGTGTCATGTTGACGAGGCTGGAGAACGTTGCTGGTACACGACGTGCCGTTGTAGCAAGCCAGATGATCGAGGCAGGGGGCGGGAAGTTCAGGAACTCGACAACGGCACAGGTACCAGGTACCTGAGACACGCCTGTTCCACCTCCACGTTCGCACTCCAACGTCTTCAGCGTAGTAGATCAGCAACTGCAGACCAGGACGGATTGAGCTGCACTTCTCCGCCATCACTAGCCGATTACACTTGCCGGTGAGCTTCCCATTGGACATGGTTGCTCAGTGCAGTCGGTCGCAACGTCTATGGAATGATTGGCGATGCTGCTAGAATGGCATGCTGCTCGAATATGATCCTGCAGACCCTTGTAAGTCGACGACCACGGCCGTTGAAATTGTGGAGGTTGTGTCAACATACTTCCGGGGATTTCTCTTCATAAACGGTCCTGCCGCGTGAGTGACGCCTTTTCATGTGTTGAATGACGAACACGACTTGACCTCTACAATGCTGCAGAGGAATCAGCCACTGGCACTACGTCTCCAACGGATCCGTGCTTCAAAGAGTAGCGAGATCTAAACCTTGAGCTCTAACACGTATGTTGACAAGGATGTCGGTCTACAGGGCTGCAAGGCTCAACGGCTATCGAGAGGAATGAAGATCCTCCGTGAACCCGGGCTCTGCTGAGGTGGCTTCGTGCCGTGTCTGCATAAGCCGTTACGCATATAAACGCGTAGGGATGTGCGAGTTTCTCGGAGGGAAGGATCCACTTCGACCGTACAGCCCGCTCTTCGTCCCGCAGACACCACTTGCTGCAAGGCAGAGCAGGTACAGGTTCTCACTTCGCTTGTGCCTGTCTTGTGGTTTCGTTGGCACGGCGCAAGTACGCGGCGTAGCAGAGGCTCCCCGGGCATCACGTAGCTTGTGCTACAACGAGGAAGTCTGGAGCTGCCACGTACGAAAATCTCCTTGGCGAGGTCCGCAGATGTGGTTGCTTTGTTCTGTGGTCTTGTGAGGGGGTTTCGACATGCCCCTAAGGATCTCCTCCTCCACAGCTTTACGTCGCTCCCCGGCGCCCCTATCATTAGACTCCAGTCTGGCAGCTTGGGAATGACACAGTACCATGAATCCTGCCTCACCACGTTAGCCCTCTAACGTATGCACCGGGTCATTTAGCACAAATCACGGCAAATCCGGTTGTACCTCTCACAGGCGTGAAAGTCCAAGTCTAGTTTCGAAGCACGGGTGGATAACTGACTGATTTATTCCTCCTTACGACTTGAGAATCGTTCTATAAGCTTGGTCTGGTGGGGGCTTTGTATGGTAACCGCGGCGATTCGGGCTTGCTCCAGATGTCGCCTGTCTCGTGCACTCAGCTCAGCATACTGCCCTTCAATGACAAACAACTCACGATTTGCAGTCTTTCGGGTTTCGTGGGATTGATTGTGGGAGGCTACGACTGGAGCGTGTAGCACAGCTCTCATGTGTTTAGGCACGCTTCAACGTGATAAGAGGCGCGATTGTACAAAGACTATCCAGCCAGAGGACCTCTACAATCAGCGTGGCATTCGCGGTGTGCTCGCTGCACAGAACATACGTTACGAACTGTGCAACCCTCAAACTGAACCTCGCCCGGACATTGCCTTGTAAATACTGGTCTCGGTCAAAACAAGGAACTTGCTCACAGCAGGCTTTTCCACATAGTTGATGAGGCTTCGGATTGATGAGGTTTCGAGATCAAGAGGCGCCGTACGCATAAACCTTGATATCGTGCAAAAGCGCCAGACGCCAGTCCATGTGTACACCAAACATGGGATCGAAAAGGTGATACAAGCAAATCTTGCAAGATACCCAAAGGCGCCAGGCGCCCGTTGTACAGCTTGAAGCGCGCTCAATCGCAACACCTAAGCAGCAGTGCGCTGGTAGACACCAACGACCATGGCGTGGTCCCTCTCGAATGGTTCCAGCGTCAGCTGCTCCTTCGGTTTGATCCTCTCCTCTCTGAGCTTGACCACCTCTCTGGCGAAGACCGCCTCGGGAGCTGCGGTGCTGTCGATACAATTCGCCTTAATCGAAACGACTACACCTCCACCAACCTTCAGAAAGAGATGCGCGTTGAGACCGACGATACGTGCTTGATCAGGCTGGGCAACATCGGCGAAGATGCAGTCGACCATGGAAACAAGCATGCGGTATTTGAGCGGATGTCTGGCGTCTTCAATGATAGGGATAACGTTCGTGCGATGGGTCGCCATATTGATCAGATCACGACCTGAGCGGTGGGAGAACTCAACAGCGAACACGGTACCGGTGGGTCCAACAATATCGGCAACGTGTGAGACGGAGGTTCCTGAAGCAGCTCCGAGATAGAGGACCTTGGAGCCGGGCTTCATGTGCTGTTGCGTCCTGAGTAAGCAGCTGTGAAATTCAACCAGTGTGTGAAGAATGCGACTTACAATGTCCTCCATACCTCCGAGGATACCGGCAGCCAACTTGCTGCGGAAAGCTGTGGAACTGTCAGCAACGGCCAAGTATCAGTATAAGTTGAGACCACAACTCACGGTTCCACACTCGGTATTCCGTCTTCGTCGCCGGCGCAACCTCGCCATTCACGGCACCTGCGTTGTTGGCTGGTGTAGTTTCCACGGTCAAACGCTTTTCACCGTATACTGATTCTCCTGGCGTAAGGTTCTTTGTGACGAGCAAGTCCTCTTTGCCTCTTGCAACGAACACACCGGGGTGGCGATGGGGTTCCTAGTAGACATCATGTGAGCATTCGGCCTTGAGGTTGTTCCAAGGCAGCTCCATGAACGCGACCTACCACCACGGTCTTCTGGCCTCCCCTGGCACCTCCAGCTCCGGCTCTGCCGCCACGCGGAGCTCCTCTACCTCTCGCGCCTCCTCTGCCTCTGTCACCAAAACCTGCGCCCATCTGTCAGAACCAATCTTGTACATCTCTTGGGATGCGAGACTCACCTCTGCCACCACCCCGACCACCTCCTCTACCACCGCGGTCACCACCGAATCCACCTAGTTCCGATTAGGTCTATGCTCTTCTTCTTTTACGTGTGCCAAACGAGGTCTGGCGTAGACTTGTAAGAACAACACAAACCTCTGCTGCCACCACGACCACCTCTTGCAGGGCCGCCGCGCCCTCCTCTTCCTCCACGATCACCACCCCTTGGAGTGAATGCCATCTCCTGCAGACAGTGACGCGCGGTAATGTACTGATTGTGGGGAAATTGAGTTCGGCTGTCGATAAGATTTTCTGACGGCTTGAGAACTCAAGTGCTTCTTGAATAACGGATCGATTGTTCAAGGCGCAGCGAGCTCTTGCTGTGCATACCGCAATCTTCAATGAGGTGAAATTTCCTGGAGCCGTTTTTTTCGGAAGCATGGACGGTCCGAATGCTGTTCGCTTAGCGCCAACACCAGCCGAATTCTGCGTGTTTGAACTTCGACGACGGCCTTTCCGCGACAACAACTCGAAACCGACAATCGACCATGGTGGTACGTACTGCATTGTTCTGTTCTGCGAAGTTGGCTTCAAAGTACTCGCGCAAGCTCCGATACGACATCATCGAAGACGAAACCCCACACATCTTGCGAAGAACCCCGCCCGATCTTCGTCGAGGCGTAACCACTGTAGCACTGTACTTCCAAAGCCCGATATCGAGCAACCCTTGAGTCTTCAACATGCAGCGATTGGATCCTTGACGAGTACTTTGAAGCCAGATCCGCGCGGTTGGCAACGAACATCGACGTTGAACTGCGCTTATGTACTTTCTTGCTTCTAGAGATACGCAGCAACCCACATCGAGCCGGCCAAGTCCGCCCGTGCTCGCGGCTCCTACCTCCGTGTCTCCTTCAAGAACACCCGCGAGACTGCCCAGGCAATCAACGGCTGGAAGCTCCAGCGCGCCCTCCAATACCTCGAGAACGTGAAGGGACACAAAGAGGCCGTTCCGATGAGACGGTATGCTGGGAGCACTGGCCGCACCGCACAGGGTAAGTCAGCCATTTGCGAGGATGCATAGACACCGTCAGGTCTCCGACTCGGACAACACGTTCGAAGTCACAAGCGCTTGGACTAGTCAAAGCCGGACAACAAGAGCAACCACTAAAGGTTCTCTTCCAACAGGCAAACAGTTCGGTGTCTCCAAGGCGCGTTGGCCTGTCAAGTCTGCCGAGTTTCTCTTGAGCTTGCTCAAGAACGCCGAGGCAAACGCCGACACTAAGGGTCTTGACACCAGCAACCTGATCGTCAAGCACATCCAAGTCAACCAGGCCCCCAAGCAGCGCAGACGCACTTACCGTGCTCACGGTAGAGTATGTGGCCCTTGCTTTTGTAGGAGTGACGCCGTGCTAAAAATCCGGCGCAGATCAACCCGTACATGTCAAACCCCTGCCATATCGAGATGATCTTGACTGAGGGAGAGGAGGTTGTGCAGAAGGCACCGGAAGTCGTCCACCGCGAGGATGCTCGTCTGAACGCGAGACAGCGTGGCGCACGCACTCGGAGGGCCATCACCGCTTCATAGATGTATCTGGGATCGAAAGAGCGTACTTTTTATTCGGAAATTCAGATTCACAGACGGGGAACAAGTGGCGTAGCTGTATGATCTCCAACGTTTGCAAGGACATCAGAGGATTGATTTCCACACTTCCCCAAAGCTGTTCAGATCACATGCTTTACTATGCCAGCAGTGCCAGTGCCAGCTCCACTGTGTCTGCATGACGTTTTGTGTGTTCTGAAGTCTGAAGTTTGCTACACTTACGATGCCACTCCAACCGTGCAGAAAAGGACGGGAAGTAACAGGCAAACACGGTCTGCTCGACCTGCCTGAAGTCCTCCTTATGTTGTATTGTACATAAAAGGAGTCCTGCCGGATCTCGCACTTCTCTCCTTCACAGCGAAACGTCATAACCGAAGTTTAGTATCCAGACCCTGAGGCAGTCAAAGAAACGTCGCGACTTTCAATATCTGGACTACATCCCTACATTCTTCGCCATGGTTCTAGAGGTCATTTATGTCGTAAGACACGGGGTGAGTACTGTCGACCGAGCGCCTTCCCCTGCGCCTCAAAGTCTCTATACCAAGTTTTCATGTCATGACGCACGGCGCCTAAACTGTACTCTACTATACTGCGTCCACGTACAAGGCCCCCCGACTGCATGATGTTCCACAGCTGAGACTGGATGCGTTTGGCTAAGATAATGATTTTAGTACCGCTCCAATTGGGTCGTCGATCCCGCGACTGGCGAATATACGGCGACCGTCCGAACTCCAACAGGCATACCGTCAGACCCAGCGCTCGCCAGCTACGGCGTAGACCAGGCCAGGCAACTGGCAGACCGAATTACTTCGCTCTCACCGCCGGTTGATATTATCTACTCGAGCCCGTTCTATCGATGCCTGCAGACGCTGGAGCCGGCCGTGAAGAAGCTTGCTGTGAAGAACCCGGATATCAAAGTCAGGGTAGAGAATGGACTTGGGTGGGTCTTCATTTAATCAGCCTCAAATTGCTCTGTAGAGGTTTAGACACCTGACTGTGCGCAAGAGAATTCTATGGTCTCGCGCGCTTCGATCATCCGTCTCCAGCAACCCTCGACGTTCTACATACTCACTTCCCGACGCTTCACGCGACCTACAAGCCCCTCTTCGTGCCCTCTACGAACGGCGAGTCTATTCCCACTCTCCACGATCGGATTGCTTACACCCTGCACAACATCATATCCACGCTAGACGAGGATCCATCTGGTCCTAAAGCACTCCTGTTATGCACGCACGCCGCAAGCATGATCGCTATGGGTCGTGTCCTAACAGGCCGCATGCCAGACGATGAAGGAGAGGACGACTTCCGCTGCTTCACTTGCTCACTCAGCAAGTTCACGAGAAAAAACAGCAAACCTTCCAGTGATACCAATGGAACGTCCGCAGCGCCATCGGACGTACAGAAGTGGGACTCGTCCACACCAGACCTCATACCAGATGTCAACTGGAGGAATGGCATGGGCGTTGCCGGTGGCTGGGTGTGCGAAACCAATGGCGACTGCAGTTTCCTCAGCGGCGGTGAGGAGCGCGGCTGGTACGTTTCGTCCATCTCGTTCTGCATCGCCTTGCATTCTCTGACCACTGTCCCTATCTTGCGGCACAACAGGAACTTCTCAATGGAAGATCCGACCTATCTTCACCCGAAACTTCCCACTACTGCATGACATGTCCAGCACTTAGTTGAGAGAGGAGCATTTCACCTACCTGACACGAACTTCATGATTGTCGATTCCATATCTGATGCCTTTGGTTATTGTAGGCGCTTCTCGGGCGACGAATCTTTTCTCGATGACGCGAACGCATTTAACGATACTGGCGCGAGCGGCGTTGCAGGAAAGAGCATGCCAAGCTCTAGGCTATGATGGGCGTTTAAAGAAAAGATAAGAAATACCCTATAGATTTGTTGCATTCTATACAGGGTTGCATGTATGTCAATTCTAGCGTTCCTGCTAACAAATGCATTGTCCATCAGTCTTGAGCTCCGTATCCAACATAGCCCAGCTTCGTGTAGATCTCTAGATAGGCTTTCTTTGGCGTCGAACTCGCAACTTGTAAGCCTCAATCATGAATTAAAGACCTCTTCCTCCCCTATTCTTTAAACAAGAACGCTTCAAACAGTTTGTTCAATCGGTAAATACGTTGCAAAGTTCTTGTCTCGGGTTGCTCCTCCGCGCAGGAACATTGCTTTAACGACGTGGCGCAACTCGCTCATGTCAAAGGGGGATCCCAATACAAGTTGTTGAGAATCTCCCTTTTAGGAGCCGTCCACTACGCATTGCCAATAAATCTTCTTCGGCCAACCTCTTGCGCCTTCTTTCCCTTTCCCAATCCCACAAGCGGATGCTCTTTCTCCCACTTTTCGTCCTCTTTAAATGCTTCTATAGCCTCGTCCAAGTTATATTCCGCCTGCTGCAAGTACAGCAGCGCAACGTCATATTCAGCGACTTTGCACGCGACCATCCACTTGCGTATCTTCGCCTTGCGCAGCTCTTCTTCCTCGCCCTCGATGGGCCGTGGCGAAAGGGACACGCCACCCTTGTAAAACTCCCCGGGTATCAGGATTGTTCGGCGCGCAGCAAGAAGATGGTCGGAGTACAGATTGTTTGTTGTGCCGAGAGCGTTTGCGGGCACGCCGTAGCGAAGGGACAGGGAGGCGATGGAGTCGCTTGAACCGTCGATGAAGTGCAGCACATCTGGTGCTGGCGTTAAAGGCTTCTCACTGAGGGAGGACGATGCCTGCGAGATATATGTGGTATATGCCGGAGGGTCAGTCTCGTGTTCCGTTTCTCTCTCCGCAGATCTTTCCCGCCGGTGCGGTCGAGGAGATGAAGGTGGCGAATATGCTGGAGGGTCGCGCAAACCTTGTGGCAGAGGAGAGGGTTCGGTGGAGATTTGGCAGTAAGGGCAGTATGTCGAGAAGCGTGGATTTGAGGCTATGCAGCGGCTACATATTTGACGATCGCAGCACGACAGGCGGCGAACGGGGATAATGGGCTTCTCGGTTTTGGCGTCGTAGGTGTGCAGTAAGGAGGCGCAAGTGCAGCAGGCTTCGGTCGACGTGGACATGATGCAGTGTATTGGTTGTGGAGTATCTGTGGAACGAAACAAAGAAAAGAACTTGTTAAACAGGAGCTCGTGAGAGAGCGTGGTTGTAGAGACAAACATCGACAGCACTGGAGTGACATCATGGAGATTTATCGATCTCGGACAGCATTAAAGTCCAAGGGTCCACGCTTAGCGGAGGGCGTCGCGCCGATCCCGAGAGTCCACAGAAATTCGACTTCGATTCTTAGTTGCTCGACGTTCACGAACTCACGCGATACGACAACTATCGTCAGTCCTCGAGGTATGTCGACAACATGGCCACCGTGCCATCGAGTGCCCTTCAGGCAGCCAGGAAGGACGATCATCATGGCTCTGCCCTAGTGACAATGTTCTTTCTTCCGCGACGAGAGCTGAAGAACCCTTCCGGTCTCGCACCGAAGGGCACTCTTTGCGCTCCAGGCTCTTGAAGGCTAACGTGTTTGACCGCTTGTCGCAGATACCTCATATCGCATTCGCCATTTGAGAATCTCACATCACCGCCAAGATGGTCAAGACCAGTGTCCTCAACGATGCGCTCAATGCCATCAACAACGCCGAAAAGTCTGGCAAGCGCCAAGTCCTCATCCGCCCGAGCTCCAAGGTCATCGTCAAGTTCTTGAGCGTCATGCAAAGACACGGTACGTGACGGCGATATCCTCTTCCATCCTTCGAGCCTGCGTCTGGGTTCTGCTCGGCGTCGCTCGTTCGGGCTGATAACTAGGCAATGGTCTCAACTTACCACACGACCTTTGCCCTTTAAGTGTCCGATATACCAAATCCAGCGAGGATCTTACACGTTTTCTGACCCCCAT
>NAJN01000512.1:0-21483 GCA_005059845.1 Cryomyces minteri | reverse complement strand
CTGGCCGGCCTGTCCCTACGCTGAGCAGCAATGCTGGAGTGGCGTTGGCTTCGCCCCTGTGGTATGCTTCCATGCCGTACAAGCTAATGAATTCGCTCCAGGCAGCCCCTGAGGGGTTGTTCTCCCTGATCCCGCCGTCCCTGAAAGCCTTCACGCCGCGCTCGAGCTCTGCTTCGAGCATCTTGAAATAGAACGGCGCTGCGCTTGTCGCGCGAGTCACTTCCCAGATCCGCAGCTTGTCGGCGCCTGCATTGTAGGGGATTATCCACGGAGGTGGGCGTTCAGGGTAGTGATGGTCGTACGTTCGCAGCAGGTGAGCGGCTGAGATGGAGTTGCCGTGCGTTGCCGTCAAACACACAGACTGGCAGATCCGTTGGTGCTTATCTTCACTGTCATAGTGCGCGGTTTCTCCCCCATCCATATGCCAAGGATGCCAATCGAGCCCCTCGCAGTCTTTGTGAAGCGTACATTTACTCTTTACAATGTTCTGCACCGCCTTCTCCAGCGGCTTGTGGTGGTACTTCGTGGCCAGGGGTATGACGTTACGTTTGTGGCCGAACAGATCCTCTCCCACTTGGCGATATATCGTGAGACAGTCGCGCACCGTCATGCGCAAGCGGCCTAGCATGGTCGCTATGAGACCGCCAGTCGAGGTGCCGTACATGAAGTCGAAGTAGTGGCATGGTTGTAGTTCTTCTTCTGTGAGAGTGCGCCATGTGGAGTTTGGTATGGGATCGGTTTCGTCGAGTTTGCGCTCCCAGAGGTAGACCTCGTGCATCAGAGCTTGGAGGATGAGGAGGGAGGAGTATCCTCGTATACCACCGCCGTCTAACACACACGTCAGTCGGGAGTTTCCCGCCGCAACATTGCTCGGTTTGACGTCTTGGGCACTTCCTCGGATTCTGTTGCCGCAGCGTTCCCAGCTCTCGCCTTCAAAGCCCGAGTGACTTACCCAGTGTTAGGATCAGAGGCTCCCACGCCTCTCGCACTTCTCTCGCCCATGCTCGACCGGACTTGACATGGTCAATCTCAGGCGCTGGGACCCTGCCACTGACACTCGACGCGCGCGAGACGGAAGGACTGAACGAAGGGCTGAACGAGGGACTTAGGGATGGCTGTAGCGACGAAGCCATGCTCAGGCCTCGCGCTGTTTGCGGAGGTCTTCCAGTTCCTGCACGATGACCAGATCCTCAAGTTGGAACTCCGACACGGCCTAGAGCTAGCCTAGATGGACTGTCATACATGTCGAAGAAAGATCTGAGCAAGACGTAGCCTTTGAGGCCGCCCGATGCTCCTCAGCCTCACACGCACCTCTCCCCAGAACGCTGGTCCCTGATCGCACAGAAGCCACGCCGAGCTGCAGTCCTACTCCTTTGATCACACACGTCTTGGAGTGCACAGCATTTGTGAGCCTGAGAGAAGGAGTGACGGAGTGGAATGACTCAAGTGGGAAATGCGACGGAGCTGCAGATGTGGGATGATGCTTGCCAGTATACAACGTGCGAAGTCGATGCATGCTGCACAGCCACCTTCAGATTGGGGTTTGCTAGGCGAACGCTTGGGTGTGACTGCAGCTGGGCACGGCAACGGCGACGACAGCACAAGGCGGCGCAGCGACCTTTGTCTCTCCACAGCCCTACATCCCCGTTCCTCTCACTTTCTAGAGTCACCCAACGCTTACTCACCTACGCTCCTTGTTTCCACTCGTACAGTCTAAACTGCAGTATTCACGAGCCCACGCCCGTTTCTTTCTCCATACTCTGTGCATCCTCGCTCGCAGCCTTGTGCGCCCGTCTCTACGCACACCTACTCTGCGGTGGACTGTGAAGGAAACCTCAACACTCTATTGGAAGCCCACGAGTGCGCAACATGTCAAGCATAATGGAGTCTCCAACAGATGCGCTACCACACAACAGCACCTGGAGGACCCACAGTCGTCCGGCTCATCCTCACGCAGTAGCGCATCGAAATACAATCTCGACGAGAACGACACACGGAACATCATCGTCTACAAGCACTGCGGCGGCCTCGAGATCCAGTCGCAGAAGGACCTAAGCGATCAACGCCCGACCTCCACCCGAACAGTCTTTCGACGATACACTGCAGCCACTCCAACAAGACGACTAACTCTACCACTCGCAAGACCCCAGCCTCCGCCTCACGCGCAAGCCCATCCACCGCTTAGACTCCTGCGTCGAGGTCCTGACCGAAGACCTCTGGAACGCGCACGAGCAGAGCCTGTACCACAACTACCCCAACGCCAAATCCTCGCTGGCGTCCGTCTGCCTGCCGTCGAAAGTGTACTGGAGCAGGTTGTTGCTCGGTCAGTACCCGGAGCTCTATATCGTAAGCCCGGAGCGCAGTCCAGAGACCTCGCCGAATGCTAGTCAGGAGAGCAGTCGCAGTAATACGTTCGATCCGGCTTCGTCGACGTGAGAGTGGCTTTAACCGAGGCGGTTTGCGCTGGTGAGGAGCAATGCGGGTTTGCTGCGGCGGAATGCTTGGGTGGCTACGCTGGTTACGTTCATGATACCACTGTAAATGTTTGCGCTCGAGCCATGGCCGGTCGTTGACATCATTTTCTAGGCAGCACTCGCGTTCCGGATGTTATATGAGCCCTGGAGTTTTGCGAAAGATATCCTCGTCAAAGGTTTCCGGGAATACCACAATTGTCATTCTGGCGTTCCTTCGTAGTGGTACTTCTGCCCCTATATTGTCGCTCTTGAGGTTTATGCAATTACGTTCAACGTCTCGCCATGCGAGGAAGAAGATCTCGTCAACCAATTCCCCGGCAGATACAAGCGCCATCTACAAGCGGTCCACACAGGCAGGCTTGCCACAGCCGCATGCGATCACAGCTTCGCCTCACCCCTCACAACCTCGCCCACAAACCTCAACGCCTCCTCCGCAAAGCGTATCATATTCGCCTGCCTGCCCCCTCCGAGCCCGGTGTCGATCTCCCTGGTGAAGGTACCTTTGTCACAGCTGACGGCCAGGGCGCAGTAGCCCGGCTGCCGGTTCCTCGTCTGGCCGCCCGTGGGCCCCGCGGTGCCGCTCTCGCACACCGTGTACGTCGACCCGAGCGTCGAGCGGACGTGCTCGGCCAGGCCGGCGACGATGTCGGGCGTCGGGCCTCGGTACGCTTTGATGCTGTCTTGCGTCCAGCCGGCGAAGGCGATGCGGGATTCCAGGGTGTAGAGCTGAGAGGAGGGGCGAATATCAGAGAGTGCTTTGGGGGGGGGCGCTTTTGTGGAGGCCTGGGGCATCTCGGTAGTGGTGCTCCGGCGGATTGCAGTGGGGAGGGCTCACCGTAAGACCGCCTTTGTAGAACTGTGAAGCGCCGGGCGTGGCCAGGAGAGAGGCCGATATGATACCGCCAGCTGCCTGGTAGAGCGTCACAGATCCCAGTCAGCAGGGCTCTCCGTGCCACATCGTCCGTCTCGTGTGCAGGTGCGTGAACGTAGTGTGGGATTTTTGTTTTTGGTCTCTGATCGCACAGGCCGCCTACCGTCTCTACCACGGAAATCGTCTCTTTCTTCTCCTTCAACATCCCCGCTACTTCACCAACAACGCCTCTGACAGCGCTTGGGGGGAAGTCCGACGGAGCCATGCTCGCAGTCGTAGAAGCTGATCTTCGAGCGGGGGCGGGAATGCTGGGAGCCGCGACGTGGGATGCTCGAGGCAGCTGAGTCTTCAGAGTCGCGTGGTTGACGCTGGCTGCGTACCTTCGAGTAGCGGCTTGGGTGTATGCTGGCAGGCTGTGCAGACGCTTCAAGGGCTGCTCGAGGTGTGTGCGCGATCTGAGCATACCTTACCGAATCCTTCCTTGCGGCTCAACGGACGTGAGATGGGCGCGGTGGCGGGTGTCGCGGGGTGGACGGAAAGGGTATAGCGCATTGCGGAGACGGAAGCAGGCGTGGTGAGGGGCATGGAATCATGAAGCCCGCGGGACACCCGGGTGTGTTGCGTCGACTCAGATGCCATCACTCGACACGACTGCGTGAGTGTGTTGGGATGCGTACTGCCACGACTCTCGTAAGAGGCTACGAGTCCAGGGACAGGACACGGCGTGACCGGAACGGAGCGGCGTCCTCGACCCGCACGAATTCGAACGGGGAAGAGACTACCGTGTGGACAACCACACAGTACACGCCCCGGACACTGTATGTAGAGAAGCAGCGAGAATGAAGCCAGAAACGTGAATGGTTGGGCGCTCACACGGGACTACGGATAACTCCAAGGCCCTTATGGCGAGACTTCAACGTCGCACAATATGCTGGTGTGCATAGGATGCCTCGGGGAAAGTATAATACAGGCCTCCCATGCTCAATCTGTTTTCTCTAGTCACGTATGACAGTGTCTCTACCCTTGTGGGACGAACCCTCTCTCACTCGCAATGGACGCTATGCGAATTTACGCTACGTGAAAACGAACTGGTGGGCCAGATGGTCCGCAATCGACAGCCACCACAAGCCATCGAATTGTGAAAACACCATTTGGTATGTATTCCGTAGACTGTCGCCTCAGCTTCTTGAGGGACTCCGAGTTCTGCTCGCGCAAACAACGTCGGAACAAGTCGTATGCGGTGGACGCGGCGACCGCATTTCGCGGTAGAGGGTCGATGTCTAGAGTGCTTCACGAATACGGTGCGATTCACACCGAGGTTGTAGTCGTGACATCCTGTCTGCAGGGGTCCGCTGACTGAGCCGGCCTCCGTCTCCAGTAAGTTAGGCCTTTTGGTCTAGAGATCTGGAATGTCCAAGGTTGCTACGACCTCACAGTGTCGATAGATTGAGTTCGAGATCACGGCAGTAGCATCCTTCAGCAGAACCGAAGACATCGAGAGTCGAGCTCGAGATGCCTCGTTGTCTACCGCAGATACCTGGCAAAGGCTGAGGCGTGCTGAGGTAGCGAAGATCGCCGCTCTATTTTGATCGAACGCTGCCGGCCGCTGCCGGCCTCGAAGATTGCTCTACGACTCGTCGACGTCAGACACAGCCTCGAAGTGTGGTTGCTTGATCGGCAGAGTGGACATGTTGTACATCATCAACATGAGGAATCGCAACAGATGGAAAGCCATGCGAGCTCGACGTCCCCACAACCCCCACTGTTCTCCGCGCATTATCTCATTCATGCGCAACATGTGTGAGGATTCTGATGGGGACGGATCGGCAGGCAACCAACGGGATCTAAGGAGACCTGCCTTTGCAACGCGAGCGACTGCATGCGCCTCGGGTAAAGCAAAGAAGGACCCGCAAGTGTGCAGGAATTCGTTAGGGTTGCCGTGGCCTCCGCGCGCAAGTGTGCAGATGGCAGTACGGTTGTTGTTGTTGTTGTTGATGTTGCACTCAGCCTCAACGATTTGCAATGCTTCTTCTTTCGAGAGACGAGGCGACGTCATGCGAAAGAGCAGCACCGACGACAGGAATGGCGATTTGGCCTCGTGACGTTGATCAAGGGTATCCAAGTTTCAAGAGTCGAGGAGGATCAACGCAACCCTCGAGCCACCGCTTGGTCCATGTCAGCCGCGCGATTGCTGGAGGACGTCTCTTCTTTCGAAGACGCCGGTGGACGGGCGCTCACGGACAGCTCTGCAGCGAGTGCTGTGAGACATGCGATTCTTCCTGCAGTACAGCAGCCTTCTGTGCACGATCGAATTGGCACTCGAAGGGCTGGGAGTGTGACGGTACCACCTCACTGCCTTGGCATCGAAAGATGAATCGAAAGACGGATCGAAAGACATGTCCGCTATACCACAGCCAGCTAGACCTGCCTGGCCAGCCCGGTTGTTCCCTCGAAGCCGGCGCTAGAAGGCCAAACAGTTTGGCAGGCGGGTGGCAAACAGCGTTGCTGCACCAGCAAGCGTCACCTCACCATCAGCTCCTGCGCCCGCAATCGCAGTCGTGAGTGGTTAGTGGTGAGTAGAGGCAACGTCAACACCGTGGTCGGCGCGTTCTTGGGCGGCCGTGCCTGGGAGACAATGGAAGTGACGGGCCCGCTTTGGTCTTAGTCGCTGCCTTCGCGCCCTGCACAGGCTGCCCGCTGTCCCGCTTCCTTGTTGCCCATGTGTTTGCTATACACGCATCCTTGGAAGGCAAGTGCAGGCCAGAGAACGAAGCTCGACGTAACTGTCAGGATCACACCACGTCTTGATATCCGCTCTCTCCATTGCCCTACAAAACACACCTGTACACCACCAGTCCCTTCCCTCTCCCCCAATTCACCCCGTCCATCCCCGTCCTACTTGCACTCGTACACGCAGCTGCGAGGAATCACAACATCCTTCCAAGCTACCCCTCAAGTCAGCAACCCATTCCAGACCCTGCCATCCCGAAGCCGTGTCACCCAACCACACAAGCCCTCCGGAAAAGGGTCCTAGAGAGAGCTACCTGCTCTGAGCAAATAAATCTGTACTACTAGGAGTGGTCTCCGCGCGCCTTCACTCCCCCATTGTCGGCACACCACACGGTCAATGTCAACCTCCCTCATGGCGAATTCTCAGAACACGGACGCAGAAAGGGTGAGTCTTACCATCTCTTTCCAGCCAAACATCACTGCTTCTTGGGGCACACACTAGACGGGTCTTGAGCGTTACGAAAGACGCTGGGTTGCCTTTCTGCTGTATGCCCGTACAGACCATGTCCCACGAGGTCGGGATCGAAAGAGTGGAACAAAGGCATTGAGGACTACAAGCAGCTGCTGGGCTAAGCTGCAAAGCTTGTTCACTTTGCAGCGTCCTGGTCGATGATGATTTGCTTCCGCCTGGCTGTCGTCGGTCGGGTGCCCTCGTGAATCCTTCTCCCACCTCGTAGCCGCCTCTGCGTCAGTCAACTGATGAGCTGTAACTGACTTATTCCATCCAGGCAAACTTCCTCAACACATACATGATGCTCTACTCACAACAAACCGATCTCCGCCGACGTCTGTCAAGCACTTCCTCTCCAACATCCTCGCCGGAAGCCGTGTCGCTCTCGTCGTCGCCGGAGGCAAGATCACCCACTTTTCACCACGCAACCATCTCGCCGGTATCACGCTCCACGTCCGGCATGCCGAGAAGACACCGACACTCCGTCTCGTCGGTCCCAGAGAAACCATATGAGGAGGAGGACCCCCTCGATACATCGTGCGATGAAGACCGTCTGCACGAAATCACACAGCAGATCAAGGCCACCCTCACGGACCTGCTTAACTGTGCTTGGGTGCGTCACGACGACAAGTTCCGCGCTTGGGTGCAGTCACGGCTCATGGATGCGGAGAAGGAGCTCAAGCAACAAAAGCGGCGGAGACTGAGCGTGGATCGAGGCGTTACCGACTACCTCAACGAGAGCTTCGCAGAAGACATTGGCCGGCGAATCTCCATGTAGCCGAGCCGTCGTCGACCGGCTGTCACTGATCTTGGAGCGTTCTGCTGGCGTTTGTGCCAAGGAGTTCGGAGAGGTTGCTCGTCATATTCGAAAAGCGCGGAGTACACGGGCGTACTCGGACGGTCGATCCTTTGTGATGTCCAAGCGCTCGCTCGCTGTGTGCGTGTACTACTGGCTCGTGGGAGGCCCGGACGTCACCAACGTCTGCGCCTGTGTAGCTGTTGCACATCCGTTGCGATTTGCAATTGCTATTCTGTCCTTTGCATGTTTCTGTATCTTGCGCTCTGAAGAGCACCGTCCTAAGCTGTGAAGGCACTGTCGAGGTCTCAATGGTGGCGTTGGGGGTCGCTCTGTGGTGGTCGAAGACATTCACATGTTGCTCCCGAATCCCATCACCATTTGTAACACAGTCGCATCGTCCACGTGCAACACTCTTTTTCCGCACCTCACGTCCGAAGTTCATCAGCATAGAAGAGAGATGTGACTTTTGGCCATATCGATCAAAGGGATTCGTCCTTTTCCTCTCGAAGCGCGCAGATGCATCACAAGACCGACGACGTTTCAGTGAGTTCCCGCCTGCTTCTTGTGCATGCTGCAAGCTGGAATTGCTTGGGACAGCTGGTTGCGCAATCACAACCCCCCCGAACCCTCTGTGCTGTTTCGCGGTGATTCTGTGGCCTTCTCAAACAACAACGCGAGACGTCAAGCCCTCGCAAGGGGACAAGGTATGCTGCACCGACACGTTGTGTCTCTGGCTTCGACCAGGACTTCTATCCACCGTTTCAGGTTCGCCTGACGTCCCTCTCTCTCCCTCAAATGATGCTGCGCCAAGCTCACAGCTGCAGTCGAATCGGCTTCCGCACCGTCGGAGTTGACTTCCGCGAGTATGGTAGGAGACCGAACAGATGATTCGCCTTGGGGCAGAACAAGTCGTGAGTTTGGAGGGAGCAGTCTGCTGGATGCTGTTCGCCGTTCGACACTTCTTGCGCCAAATCCCTTTTCGCACTCACAAAACGCCGGAGGGGCGGCGGAGGTACTCGTCTGCGCAGTGGAGATCATGCTGAGCCCACCGCTGGCTATCGCTCAAGATTCACGGGGAAGATTGTTGCACAGAGAGGCCTGTGAGTCGCGAGCGACAGCCCGCAGCGGAAGCAGGCTTGGAGTTACTCGACTGCAGTGGCCGCAGCGCTAGCTATCATCTCAACCCAAGAGCTTGTTTCCCGAAATGTCCCACCGACACACCCACTCCGACAGACACGTCTGTGCCGTCGCTCTCGCTAACCCTCTGTTCGCCTGTTGGCCTGGAGAGATGCGTATGCTGCAATGACGCGATTGTCATTATGGTCTTCCGGTGCCGACCAGTCGTGTCTGCCTTGATTTCTGACCGATCGATCTCCTCGTGTGCTCGTCAGACTAGATGTGCGCACAGTCTGTACAAGCTGCATGGCTTACAGTCCGCGTTTTTTCGCTGCACGAAAGAGAAACCAGTTCCCTCGATCAAAAGCTGAGGAGGCAGCGGCGAGCAGAAACTCGACTAGCAGAGGCGCTTTGACGAGGCCGGCAAGAAGATTCTCGAGCGTTGCCGAGTAGCTCTACGAGAAGATCTTGCGAGGCCAGGAGTCGGTCCAGCAGCACAGGCTGCTCCTTAGCGAGCCGTTCCAAAAGCACGGCATGCTGGGGATCGCGGCTCCGGAGGAGGTCGGCGTTGAGGTCCTCGTCAAGCAGGACAACAGCGCACAAGCGCGAGAAGAAGGCTGGGGCGGGCAACCTGACCCATCTCCAAGCAAGAAAGGACCAGTTCCACACGGATGATGACGCCTTCGCGCCCGATGGTTCAGAGGCACACTCTGAACAGGAAGAAAGCATCCTGGCCCCGAGCATCAAGGACTGCAAGCCGTCTGCAAAGGAATGCCAGCGGAAGAGCAAGGTGTCTTGCCGGTCCACCGATTGTCGGCCAATGCGACTTCTTCCGCGTACACCAACTACATCGCATTGGTCATGTGTCGCTGGACACCCCCCAGGATACTTGCGCGCGGTAGTGGAACAGATTCATCAGCAAGTGCCTCAGAGGTAGCCAGCTTCCTGGAAGCAGTCCCGTGTAGTGTCTCGACTGCCATGTCAGTCATCTGTGGTCGGTTCGTGGTCGGGTCCAAACATCACTTCATCACAATCTTGCGACTCTTACTTCACCAACTCCCCAGTTCGAAACATACTTCAAGAAGCTGCGAGTTCCTTACAACTACCGCTTCGGTAGTCTCGATCCGCCAGTATCACAGTCCTCGGACTCCGGCCTACTCACAGCTTCTCGACTCTCCAGAAAGACCGGATCTCTCCTTCTATCCGCGCAATGGCAAAGGCACACAAGTGCCAGCAGGCCAATCAGACAGCGCCAGGCATCGAAGAGCAAAAGACTCGCGACGCGGCTTGATGAAGAGTTTCTGGTCGAAAGTTTGGAGTCGATCAAGCCGGGTGAGGGCAAGGTCGACAGGCTTGACGAAATCAACACGAGCAATAGGATGGCGAACCCTCAACGCCCATCCGTTGAAAGCGGAAGAAGTCGCACTGCGCGACAATTGTGGCGGCGTTGGAAGCTCGGAGTGAACTGAGGACTGCGAGGCCGAGGTTAACAACTATCACTAATGAAGGAAGAGTTGACCTCGTGGATGTAACGTGCAGATTTAAGACTAGATGGAATCTTCGAATAGTCGGAGAGTTGTGTTGAGATATGACTTGTTCCACAAAAGCACGTTCGCCCACAACAGCAGCAGCATGTACTTGAAGTATATGTATGAGCAGCACAAGCAGACATGCTATGCGAAGGAGCTCGCAGATGTCGGGCGGTAGTCGGCAGCAGAAGCGGCTGCGAAGTCGCTCGACTGCCGCGGTCCGAGCCGCTGGGATCACCCCGCAACGGGCTCTGCGGTACGTTCACATTTGCTTGGGATGTGTTTCCCTCGAACCAACGTCCATACAACCAGGGAACAGTCGACAAAGACGAGAAAAGCCTCTCATTCGACTTCGGGCCTTCTGCAGGTTGTCGTCCCCTTAGCCCAAAGCCCGAACTCACCTCGACAACACCTCGGCCGATTCGAGCACCGACCAGGGATCCCAAGCATGCCTTTGCTGCGCGTGGGCTACAAGCTGCTCCACTACACCGACGCGCAGCCCAGCGGCCCCGTCCGCGAAACGCTCGTCCTGACCCACGGCCTCGGCTCCTCGCAGGACTTCTACGGCCCGATCGTGCCCCAGCTGACCGCGCAGTCCTTCCGCTGCATCGCCTTCGACACCACCGGCGCCGCGCGCTCGCCCTACACGTGCGTCGAGCAGTCGGTCGCCTCGCTCGCCGCAGACGCCCTGGCCGTGCTCGATGCGCTCGAGGTCCGCAAGGCCGTCGTCGTCGGACACAGCATGGGCGGCATCGTCGCCGCCCATCTCGCCGCCACGGCCTCGGCGCGCATCGTCGCCGCCGTCCTGATCGGGCCCGTGCTGCCGAGCCCGGCGGTGGCGGACGTGTTCGAGAAGCGGATCCGCGTCGTCGCGGAGCAGGGCATGGAGGCCATGGCGAACACCATCCCCGGTGCAGCCGTCGGCGCCAAGGCGTCGGCGCTCACCAAGGCGTTCATCCGGGAACTGCTGCTGGGGCAGGACGCGCGTGGATACGTGAGCAGTTGCCGCGTCATCGCCGGGGCTGAGCCGCCAGACTATGCACACATTTCGATCCCCTGTCTTATCATCGCTGGCGCCGAGGACAAAAGCGCGCCGCTGGAGGGGTGCAAGAAGATACTGGCGGCAATAGGGGCGGAGGAGAAGAGGATGGAGGTGTTGGATGGAGTGGGACATTGGCATTGTTTGGAGGCGCCGGATGAGGTTGCACGGAGGATCATAGACTTTTATCACCAAATACAATAGAGTTGGCAATCATCAAATTTCGGTCGAGACTGCGAGCTTCATCTACCCGACCCTGGCCCGGGAGAGGACCCTACAAAGTGTAGACAAACTCGGCGTTCTCACGATCAGTCAGGTCGAGCTAGTAGAACAGCCAGACATTAGCAGTGGTCTCGATGAAGAGCGGAGATTTGAAGCATGATGGTGCGGTGAGGACTGACCCATTCCTGGTTCTCTAGCTTGACATAGTGCGGCTGACCCCGAACCAGCGCCTTCTTCGCGTTCTGCCGTTTGCAGTACCAGTAGATGAAAAGCATGTCGACCAAGCAGACGCCCCAGCAGCAGATGATCGTGATCTCAGCTGGCACGTAGCGCGGAGCGTCCTTCGGACGGAAGGTTTGAGGACCTGTGATGGATCAGTCAGCACGAATGTCTAGGAGCAATTGGCGTGATGGGTGTCGCCCGCTGCGCATCAGAAGTGACGGGTTGTGTACGCTGGGCGTAATCCAACCCCCTGACAACCTGCGAAGACATCTGCGTGAAGAGCTCGGGGCGCATCGCAGTGTATCGAGACACTCTCAATGCACATTGGGCGGCACCCGCTACGTTGACAAGACAGAGGATATACCGATGATGTTGCCGACGCAGTATCCGATCAGATAGAGAGCGGCCACAGTCGTCTTCTTGGTGTATCCGGCAACATTCGTGCTGATGAGACTGAGCAGGGCGACGAACGGCGTCGGAGACGCTTGCGTCAGATAATAGCCAGCCAGACGGCCTCCGCTATTCGCGAGCGGAAGCGCCACGATGAGGATCATGCCAAGCATGGCGGTGATAAGCCCCGACGTCGCAACTAAGAGGCGATTGTGGTACTTGTCGCCGAGCCAGCCGCACAAAATCAAGGCCACTACTTCGACGGCTCCACCAGGGGTGCCGTATAGAAGTGACTGTTCTGGAGTAAAGCCGAATGAGATGATCAGTTGTGAAAAGAAATTGGATATTCCGCCGTTTGGGATACTCGACACGAGCTACACCTGAGTTAGTTGGGAGTGCCTTGTTTCCGAGAGGGTAGAGATGTGCATACCCCGTAGAACACAAAGGCCCAGGTCAAGGGATCCGCTAGGGCTTCTTTGAGTTGATACATCTTCCAGTGTTTGTTTCCCACTCCTTGCTGGTTGACTCGGATGCGCTCGATGGCGAGCAGGCGCTCCTCCTTCGTCAGCCATCGGGCGTTCATCTGGTTGTCAGGCATGACGAAGAGGAAGATGATTCCAATACAAGACGTGAGGAGGCCAGTAAGCAGGAACACGATCTTCCACGGAGCGATGGAGCTGCCGTGAAGTCTGACGCCTCGGGCGATGCCGTAGGCGACGAGACCACCGAATATCTGAGCGAAGCCGTTGAAGCTGAACCAGATGCCCGTTCTCGTACCTTGCTCAGCCTTCGTGTACCACTGAGAGGTGAACAGCGCAAACCCTGGAGCGTGATACTATGTCAACGCCGCTTCATGAGACCTTATGTATAGGAGGATCTAGGACTTACCGGGCGTGACTGCTGCCTCAAACACCCCCAAGAAGAACCGCACGGCAACAGCGCCTCGGAAACTGTTCACTGCAGCAAAGCAGGACAGCACAAGTCCCCACATGATGATGTTGAAGGCCGAGTACTTTCCAAGTGGCAGCCGCTGGAGGAGACGGTTCGTCGGATACTCCCATGCGAGGTAACTGTGAATCCTGAGTACTCTGAACAGCATTCCAAGAAGGAGGCAGACACCTACCCGAAGTAGAACATCGACCCGAGCCACTGGTAGTTGTCGCCTACAAGATGAATGTCCTTCTTGATGCCCATGATACTCGCATAAGACAAGGTGGTCTTGTCGAGGTAATTTAACCCGTACACCACGCAGAGAATGGGCATCAAGTTCCAGTCAATCTTCCTCAGCAGTCTCTTGTTGGTCGCCTCATCGATCTCAATGATCGTGCCCTGATGGCTGGCGAACGCTTTCATGGCCTCGTCCGCATCGTGGGAATGCTTGAGGAGCTCCTCCAGCACGTCACCTTTGCGCATGGCTTCGACCAGTGGTGCTGGGAGATCTTTCTCAACGTCCGGAGGGACCACATGCTTCTCGTCGGCCGAAGACATGGTGGGAAGATTCCCGGAGCGGTTCGCGTTCGGTGGAGGGAATCTGCGCTGCGCTTGCAGGAGGCGGCTGTCTCAAGCACAGCAACGCAATGAGGTTGCTATATGAAGGCCTAGCCAAGCTTCTACTATCGCGTCACAGATATCCCCAGTGTGCCAAGAGCGTTGGACAGCAGCGGAGATAAAGCTGTCGTTGCATGGTCCATCCCACCTGTTACTGCAAGGAGACAAGCGAATGCTACATGTCCCGCACTACCGTCGCAGTAGTAGTGGCAGCGTTGGCTTGCAGGACCCATCGTAGGGGATGTGCACACGATGTGCTTGATGAGGAAGGTCGAGTAAACATGGAGGAGGGGTTTGTGTGGTCGGCAGACATTCGCCGACGACATCACCCTTATCTCACGCTCAGGTCCCAGGGTTGTCCCAATGCGGTTGTGCTTACCGGCATAGCAACACATCGTTCATGTTACACCTCGAGTGTGCAGCCGCGGCGTTCGAACGCGGGGATTCTGTACGAAAGCTTCAGGTCTTACCAGTGAGTGTACACAAGCTTGGCAATGCCTCTGGACTTTGGTGTCGGTTCTAGGTGGATGCTGCACTTCAGCTGTCAAACCTGCCCCAAGGAGATACATGTTGTGAAGATGGTGTTGTAGGGCAGATCGAATCACTATGTGCTCGCGATGACCGCAACGCTATGCAAAGATATGAAAGATGACAGAAATGTAAACAAAGGTCTTCCAGGGTATCGTAGTATATGCAATCCTCGCGAAACACGCCAACACGAGAACTTTCCTCCTCAACATCCGAAGCAACTCCAGGCTCTCTTTGAACGTCGCAGCGGTGGTGGCTTCTTGCGCACCTTCTCGTCATCGTCTTCCTCGTCTGCATCCTCGTCGTCGGGCGTTTCAAGTCGATATCTTCGCACGCTGCCAGCATCTGAGTCTTTTTCATTGTAAAATCGCTGCGGTGAGGACATGCACCACTTGGGAGCTGTCTTTCTCCACAGCCCGCGGAAACCCCGAGTGCGTTTGTCGATCTCAGCGTACTCCTGTTTCCGCGTACTTGGAGAGGTCCAGTGTATAGTGGTGGCCGGAATGGGACAACGAAACTGGGCTTCTTCATTAGCCAGAGGGTAAGACAACGCATCGGGCGGAAGTGAGGTTGGTCTCTGTGGCATTGAGGCCTCCCGGGATACGGCAGAGTAGGCCCGAAGCGAGGAGACTCGACGACGGTCCGCTCCATTGGGTCTTTGAATCGGAGTTGCGAAAGGGTTCTCGTCTGTCAGCCAAGGCCGTGTTGGTCGCGGCACCGCAGGGTCGTTCTTGTAGCAGGCCAACTGGGATACTGCTGAAGTGCTCGTAGTACGATGTAAACCTGCTGGGCGAGCTTCCCGTGTTGATGATCTTCGCGATGGGGTAGGTGACTGTTTTGTAATGGAATGGGAATGTCGGTGCATCGATGACACGTTCGAGCTGGCAGAATGGTGTCGAGAGCTGTGGTACGGCCGTCTCGGCTTCTGATCCCGATAGCTACTGCGACGCTCATGACCACCTTCGCAGAAAATTCCCTCCCGACTACTGCCCGGTTCCGCTCCAGCAACTACCACGGCATCACAGGTGCTCTCGCGAGCACTGTCCGTTCGGCCGCCGTGTCTGGCCTGCTTGCTCCACGTTTGACTCTCCTCTGCAGCTCCTTTGGAAGGACTTTCTGAGCTCTGGGTGACTTTGCCGCATGGGAAAGTCATTTTGGGAAGTTTTGAAACTGGGGCTTCTTCTGGTCCGTAGATCCAGTTCGGTCCACTGAAGCTGGAGACCGTAGTTTCGCAATCGGCAAGGCCAGGCAGGAAACTTTTTATCGTGACATGCCCTGAAGAGAGATTGTCTTAGTATAGGTGCAATCATGTTCCACCTGGATCACTCACAACGAAGCCTGCAAGATCAACGATCGACTCTGCACGCATTCCGTGTTGTCTACCGGATATCTCTCCTGGGGCCGAGAGATTCATATGGCCAGCAGCCTCATGGCATTAGCAAATAAGGCTTCGTACTCGGCAGGAGCAGTGAGTCTGGTCAAGAGATACAGCTGCGCTAACAGGAGCTCTCCTGTGACTTCGACTGGGCGGCGGCGGCGGCAAGAGCCGGAGTGTGTGTCAACAGGATGGGATCTGGTTTGCCAGCGCGGATGGCAACCTCTCCCTTAGTGAAAGAGCAGAACAAGGGCTCATGCAAGAGCGGGTAGCGCCCCAAGCACTCCGTGGATGCCACGCCTCTTGCGGACCATGAACCCAAATTTGTTTGAGCTAGTCCCGGATCACTGTGGAGGGTTGCGAATGGAGCGTTCCACTTGATGTGACGATGCAGAAACAGAAGGACTCAGAAGAAGCGAATCGTCTGCTGGCATACGTTGTCGTTGTTCTCAGAGTGAGGGAGTGCGTGTTCACGAACTTTCACATGTCAGAGAATGGACTGGAGACTCGCCGATCGCCCGGAAGCACTGCAACGTCATGCAAGACGTCTTTAGCCCAGCGTGATGCAGCATCGTGACCCCTTCCTCTCCGTGCTAGGCGCCAATCGACGCAGCAGACAAGCTCAGCAGACAAGCTGAGCAGACACGCAGAGAGGCGGGCAGACAGGCGGGCGGGCAGCACACACACCGCTGCTTCAGGTTGTCGGATGGAAGCTGAGGCGAACGACGGACCGGGCGCCGAGCCTTGGTCGATGAAACCCGCCGACAGCGGACCGGTCCAGACATGTGGCGCAAACCCGATGCAGCCACAACTCGGGCAGGCATGGATGTTAACTTACCGTAGAAGTACGATAAGCATCTGAACGCCGAACGTTGAATGCTGCAAAGTTATCCTCGAAATCGTCAAGGTTGGCCACTCGTTATCGCTGGTGATGCGAGCGTGGTAGTCGTTGGAGTGTGGGCGTTTCCCAATGATCTGGAAGCGCCTTGTTGGGCACAAGTTGAGACAGAGATGCCGAAACATTCTGTTCAGAGGTCAAGAAGTAGCCCCTGCGACGGCCAGGGAGAGCGCAGCCCTGCGGGGATACTGTCCATTCTGTCGTTGCACAACAACTTTTCCTCCATAACTATGTTGAGAGAGTCGCAACCGTCGGTATCGTGGTTGGCCGACAGCCTACATATGTTAATTTGCCCTACAGCAACCGCAGACCACTAATCGTGGCATTCAAAAAAATAATCCAGAACTGCTTAGACTACGGGCTTTTATCGAATGGCCACGAAGTATCTGACGTGTTGAATCGAGACAAGGAAATGGAAGACGTTTAGGTACGCAAAGTGTATAGGGGTTAAGGCTCGGAACTACGAGGTACCTAAATGCGCACACGGAGAAGATTAACATAGACTTGCTTGAATTGGGTTAACGAACGGATTAGATGGAAGTGGGACGCAGTTGCGGAAGGAGGACGTAAATGAGGGTAATTAGAGGGACTTCCAATCGTGTAGATTGCCGGTATAGGCTACAGAAGGTTAGGCGTAAGTACGGTATCTCTTGGGAGATAGCCAGTTGTAGATGCATCAGTGACAGGCGCGTGGAGTTCGTACTGCTGGCCATTGTTGGGATCGTCGAAGTACCTCGACTGCCACGATTGGTGACCTGTAGTCGACAGTCAGGTATTGAATGACTGAAGTGTAGCTATGGAGTAAAAAAAACCACCATCCCACACAGTGAAGCATGGAGTCCGCCCGCGCTCATCAGAATTCTACAGCATGCGAAGCCACTCCGCTTGTGCTCCGCGCGGTCAGATGCTAGGAGCCATCAGAGCCCATCCGTTCTCGCGCCATATAGTATTGAGTTGAAGCAAGGTCTATCGCTCTCGCATGACTATATCCTGCATCCGATCCTGCGCTCGATCCTGCGCTCGATCCTGCGCCCTCATCAAGTAGCTCATGACACCCCACAGCGCCCTGAACGCACCCACACGATCGTCCAGGTCGAAGAGATCGTACCACTTCGTACGCTGCAGAGAGGGGCTGCACCACGATCCATGTGTTGGCAGTGGCTCGGGCAGTGTGCCAAATGTCAAATAGTCGATGTAGGCCGGATGCACTGTGAGCTTGAGGATCGAGATGTGGTGATTGAGAGAAGAGATCATGTAGACCTGTCAGAGTTGAGCAAGTCAGCTAGAGGATCGAAAGACATGTTTGACAGGAGACCAACCTCGTCATACTCCACTGTCGGGTCCTTTCCAACAGCGACATACGTGGTCCTAGGATCCCAGAGCCCACTCGCAGGCGCCAAAGCCTTCCAGGCTTCGGCAGCGTTCGCTCTGCGCCTGCTTGAGTTGTCACTACTGCTACGTTTAGAGTCTTTCTCTTTCGCCGCAACAGCTTCATCGCTGTTTCCCGCCTCGTTCCCAACCTCGCCTCCTGGCCCACCGCCCCACCGAGGGGTTTGTGTCCACCATTTCCCTTCTCCTGGTCTCTTCTCCGTCTGCCCTTCTCTTCGCCTCTCCTGCGCCAGACACAAGAGTCCACTGACCTCCAGTAGCACGTGAACCAAACTTTCCGTCTCGCTTCCATCAAACAACCCTGGGTTTCTTCCACACTGAATGCCCAATACGGGTCCCTCAAGACAGCCTTGCCGCATTCTGATCCTGTCCGTTGGATTCCGCCATACCGTCCCATCCAGTCGTGTTGGCAGGAGTAGTTGCTTGATTACGACTTGAGGCGGACGTCTCTGCGGACTGACTCTGCAACCGAATGCCCATACTACACCTTCTACAAATGATCTCACTGCGTCATAGCGAAACCCCTCCGGCATCTCGGCGCCAGTGCTTATACGGCGGCCTTTGTAGCGTATCTCTGGCTGTACAGAACTATGAAGAGCCTGCTGTACTGCATCCGTTCCGGAACTATTGACAGTTTCGAAGATCTTTTCTAGTGTCTTCGCCAAAGGCACGTCAGGGTCCTTGTCTCTGGGTGCTTGCGTGGTTCCCTCTACGGTCATTTCTCTTCCCTCGACTTTTTCGAGGACGTCCAAGCTGGAGCTACTGTCCGTCTTTGTTCTCTTACGAGGCTCGTGGCCATCCGTATCACCAGAACTGGCTTCCAAGTCCGCGCCACTCACCCCTAATGATGTCGCATCCGCTGCCGATCCATGGGCTTGTTCAGGCTTAGTTTGATCTTCGGCAAGATAGTAGTCGTCCATACTGCTGTCCCAGTACTGACTCATGACGTCGAGGCCTTCCCAGAATTTGCGGAAGTGCGCAAGTCGCGGAGGCGTACGACCGGGTCGTGTTCTACGTGCTAGAACTCGGAAAGCGTCATCGTTGTCAACAAGCAGTTCTTTGAGACGCAGACGGAATGCAGATTGATCGGGCATCGGCTTGCCATTGCTCATGAGTGAAGGGTGAGTAGAAAATTCGGTAGCATCTACGTCTGGGGTCTGTAGCCATGAATGCGGTGGCATGTAGATTTGTCTTCCCGATTCTGACGGTAACAAGTCTTCGCTCTCTTGCGGTGGATGCAGGGATACGTTCAAGATGTTGAGATGCTGTGCAGTCAATTGATGGGGTTTCTTGAGGCCAACATAACGACCCATTATATCAGGACGCTCCTCAATCCATGACGGTGACAGATTGACGTTTAGTTCAGCATAGCTGGGGAACCTGACCAGTGTTGCTGGAGGCGGAGGAGCTCGCTCCTTCTCAGGATCGTTGCCTGTAAAGTAGCCGCCACCTGCATAGCCGTATCAGCCAGACAATATGTAACAGAACAAAGACAGAAGTTTCCGAGAATGAAGCAGGGCTACTTGAGATAATTCTCAATTGCATGACAGTGAGTCCTCGCAGGAAACAGCAGGTATATGCTCGAGCTTCGGAACGATCACGATCGGGAAAGTAAGCAAATGATCACACATTCGTTCCAACCAATGGCGGTCTAAGTACTTCCGTAGACGGTGCCGTGTTACCGATGAGCATTTGGAGAAAAGCTGAAGTTTCTTGCGTATGGAGCAGCGAGATTGGCTACGAACGTCCTGTATGTCCACTGGATCAACCCATAGGCGTTGTGAACTCAAACAGAGAAGATTTGCAAGTGAAGAGAAAAGAATGGAGGATCTGATAGATGTAGGCGCTGCTCAGTAGCCTCCAGTTGGCTAAGTCACGTCTTGGAAAGAGCCAATCGAGAGTACTGGAAAGAAATACACAAAGGAATAATGCCTTACCTCCGGCCAACCCTCCAAACATTCTCGTGGTACCCTCCTCTCACGATTAGTCTCTCGCGAGCAGGAACACCTTGGTGACCTCTTCCGGAGGATCGAGGCACGCCGAGTAGCAACAGCGGATATTTCGGTTGGAATCATGGTGTTGTACAGCTTGCCTCCTAGGGCAATTTGGAAGGTTCCCCTGCATGAGTGACGCCAGTTGAACGCCCCGATGGCATGGGCAGCGGCCCGCAAGCCAACGAAGCCAACGGCGTGGGTTCAAGATTTCCTAATCGATAGATCAACGTTCATTCTCGTTGAAGTGTGCAGCTCCACGACCGTACAGCTATTCATCACCTTATATCGCCCTTCAATCCTCCCATTGACCCTCAGCATGATCAATTTCGCGGTCATCGGTACCGGCTGGATCACCGACTCCTTTATCCAGTCCGCACATGCCACCAAATCTTGGAAACTTACGGCAGTCTACTCGAGGAAAGAAGCCACCGCCAAAGAGTTCGGAGCCAAGTACGATGTGACCACGGTCCATACAACTCTTGGGTCACTCGCGAACGATGCATCAATAGCCGTAGTCTACATTGCCTCGCCCAACTCTCTCCACTACTCCCAGGCAAAAGAGATTCTCTCAGCGAAGAAGCACGTCATTCTAGAGAAGCCGGCGACATCCACCGTAGCGGAATTCGAGGAGATATACGCTCTAGCGAAAGAGAAGGGTGTCTTCTTGATTGAAGCAAACCGCCATATACAGGAAGCGAACTTCAAGGTACTGCAGAAGAACCTCTCGAGATTGGGGCAGATCTACGGTGCCTCCCTTACCTACGCGTCCTATTCCTCCCGCTACAACAACGTTCTAGCAGGTGAAGTACCGAACATCTTCAACTTGGACTACTCTGGAGGTTGCCTTGTCGACATAGGAGTCTACCCTCTCAACTTCGCCGTGGCTCTCTTGGGCAAGCCGGAAAGCCAGACCTACAAGCCAGTCATAACAAAGACAGGGGCCGATGGCGGAGGCTTCATTGTGCTGAACTATGACAGCTTCGGCGTGCAGATAAACCAGAGCAAGTGTTATAGTAGTACTGCGCCCAGTGAGGTGTATGGCGAGAAAGGGACCATATCAGTGAACGCTACAACCGACATCGATAGGATCAGCTTCCTGGACGCAAAGACGAAGAAAACGGAGGAGCTGGCACAGAAGAAGGTGGAGTTCAATTTGATGGAGGAGGCTGCCGAGTTCGCGAGGATCATTGAACAGGGCGACAAAGAGGCGGCGCAGAAGCTGGAGGAGATGAGCCGGATCGTCATCGGAATCACGACGGACCTCAGGACGCAGAACGGCATTGTTTTTGGTGTTGAGAAAGAAGGGCAGAGTAGTAGCCGATTAGGAGTAAAGACGGATGAAGAGCCGGTAGTCGATGCACCTGAAGTAGGAGCTGGAGCATCTTAGGCGTTGACGTCCATACTTGAGCTCAGTATCTACTTGTTCACTCTGCCATGTCTTACCTGTCCTGCGTATAAGTACCTTGCCAGCGAACGCCGAATTCGTGATGTGGAAAAGATACAAAATGTGACGATTGTTTTATGACCTCTTCATTCTTCCAAACGAATCACGCGATCTATGAAGGAAGAGCAAATTGAACACCCTGCGGTATCTGGAGCAGTTGACGATTCGAGCTCTACTCATGTAGCATTGTGCATTGACAGAATTACGTGCGGACGCGTAGAGAGTCCCAAGCATCTCAAGCGTCTCCTGCATCCCAACCACAACCACTCTCCAACTTCCACACAATGGCCGCACCCACCACGTCCATTCGACTCACCCGCACCGCGCTTCCCACCGCATCCCGAGCCCTTGCCCGCCCATTCCCACCAGCCCTCCGCGCCTACCACTCCTACGAACACGACCCA
>NAJN01000511.1:0-21521 GCA_005059845.1 Cryomyces minteri | reverse complement strand
TTCCGATCGCCTGACTATCAAGAAGTTCATTTCAGAAGTTCGTGTTCAGCCTGCGGTGGCTGAAGGAATTCAAAAACTCTTTGCTGATAAGCCCGCTGCGAAGCAGAAGGTCTATCTGCTGAGGGGCTTGCTGGTGCATCGCATACTGCTTCTGGCGCTCAAAAAACGTTGGAATGTGCAGTATTGATTACACCTTGGTCGGGACCCGATCGCTGTTCCGTATCATGCGAAAGGAGTTCCTTCGGACCAAGCTGAATGGGGTCATCCTGATGTTGCCATCCTATTCACTTGTCTCTCATTCTACTTCGGTGGGCTCAGTCTTTCTCAGCTACGACAGAGTCTGGAGAACGTGGTAAAGTCTGATGATCCATCGAGTGAGTATGATCGATGGACACAGGACGCGCAAGATTTGCCAAGCTCCCTACGCGAATGGAGCGTAATCAACGTTCGAGACGACATTCAGCTCCTGGAGATCTGGGGTCATGTTCGCTATACCGTTGTGGTCGTTGACTACTTCTTGAACAAGTTTGTCTTCCCAAAACATGCGAAGCAGTTCAGGGTGAAATTACAAGAATCAGGATGGGATCTTCCGTCCCTCTCGCTCAAACCCCAGCCTACAAGTACAAGGGAGAGTGTTGGTAAACACTCACAGGCTCTCACAACTGGCTTCAGTGGGACCAACGATAGCCGAACAATTCTGCCTCTCACGATCAAACAAGAAGATCTTCGAGGACTTTCCCATACCAACGCGGAGGTGATGACATACTTGCTGCAAGCTCGGAACCGAAGATACGTACTTGTTGCAGATGAACATGGAAGGCATGTGTCAGAGCTTTACTTACTTCACATGCTCACCAGGATGAAAATCCGTATGTTGATCGACGCCGGAGCCCAGATCTTGGAAATGGACAATCTCAGCCTGGCGAAGGCATGGCTGCGAATAGATAACGAAGCCCCAGCAGTACTATATTTCGACGCCGAGAACAAACCATTCGTGCTCTATCGCCATGGTGTACGAATTCCGCTCCTAGCGTCCCCTTTTGCGGACAATCTGGGCGATTGTCTGGTCTATCTCGATGAGGCACATACCCGGGGTACAGACTTGAAGATGCCATGGAATGCTACAGGGGCTCTGACCGTCAAACGAAAGACCATACAGTGCAAGGTTGGTACATCTCCCGCTTACGTGTCGAGCCATAGCTAACATGCACAGCCGCAATGAGATTGCGACGACTAGCTACCACTCAGTCCGTCGTCTTCTTTGCTCCACCGGAGGTCCATCAGAGCATACTTGACTTGCGCCAGAAGAAGTCAAAGGACTCCATTGACTCTTACGATGTCATCTGCTGGCTCTTGGAGCAAACCTGCAGCGGCATTGAACAGCTTCAGCCTTTGTACTTCTCTCAAGGCGCCGACTTCTGCCGTCGTGCCCAAGCCGCCATCGATAATCCCGACCTCCTTGTTGACGTCGATCAACGCGAGACTTATCTACAAGCCTTAAAACAGACCGAGCATCAGACTTTGGAACAGCTGTACAAGCCACGACTGAAGTCGAAATCTGCCATGAACGGACCCTTCTCTCCTCAGATTGCTGCATTCATGAAGGAGCTTAATGTCCGACGCAGAGGCTTTCAGGGCCTTGGCAATGCGGTCCATGGTTCGGCACTGCAGGAAGTCGAGCAGGAGAGGGAAGTTGCGTACGAGGTAGAGGCAGTTCGCGAGCTACAGAAGCCAATCCACTACACCCCGCTATCTTTCACAGGCCCTCATCGTGACATAGTCAGCTTTGTGGAGACGGGCAGGCTTGCTGCAGGCTCTGCGGGGTACGAGCATGCATTCAAGGCTCTGAAACGCACTGGCTTAGGTCTCAAGTATGGCATCAACGAAGAAGCCACCACTTCGAAGTTCTTCATATCGAAAGAATTTCCGAGAACTGTAAATCTGACCTGTGCCAACGACAACTTCCTGGTGAGTCACACTCACATACACATTCCATTGGCAATACAACGGGTCCCGAAACACTGTAGAAACCAAGCTGACATTTCTACCACAGCGCCAGGTTCACTGGATCTTATGGAGTGCCCTGACGGAAACGGCACTGGTCATCACCGAAGAAGAAGCTGAATGCCTGATCCCTCTCATTCAGGATTCAAAGCGTCTCCCCACGCATCTGCTGACGTATGCTGCCCCTGTGACACGGAAGATGCTGCATTTCAACGACCTCAGCTACTATGCCATTCCCGCTCTGCCGACCGTATGGAAACCTCCTGGGTGGCTGAGCATCGAGCTCGGCATCTTTGCCGGACGCTTGTACTTCGAATTCGAAGAGTACGGAGGTATATGCAAGTTTCTCGGTGTTGAAGTCGACGACACAAGACTTCCGAACAAAGCAGACGACGCGGAAACCTTAGGCGAGCTTCTTTGCCCGGCAGACGTGGCTGATGATACGACTGATGAAGTTGACTCGAATGGAAAACAGGCTCCAACATTCACTAAGAGGCCTCTGACCTTCCTCCAAGAATGGCTGACCATTAGACGCAAAGGCTAGGATCTGACGCACACTCCTATGGGCTATGTCTGTCAGGGCAAGCTCCTGACCGCAAATCACCCCTTCTTCGCGAAAGTCGAGAACGATGGCGTCCCCGGACCTGGTAAAACGTGGCCGAACAAGGTGTCTGGGAGAAAGGACGCTGGAGTTACGGGCAATAGCGACGAAATTGCCCACAGCGACGAGTACGATGGATACGATGATTGTTTCGATGTGGGAGAGGATGAGGATGAGGATGAGGATGGGATATCGGACGACGACGATGAGGAAACTATCACGGATAATGAACTTGATGAACCCAGTGCAGCAGATGATGTTGGAGACGTTTGATAGACACTCTGGGAGAGGCTTGTAAACACGCTGGCCTGGAAAAACGCTGCATCGGGTGGATCACTGGGAAATCATGGTGTGTAATACTGAGCGACTTTGCACTGTAGCTCTTGAACGTTTGAAGCAAGTCATTTTACTTGCCGAAGATCCACACGATGACAATACAAGATGTAATAGCATCATGGAGCAACGGCCGCAATGCCCGTATACAGTGAGAGCACGGATCTGTCCTCACACTACTGCAGTTATGGGTACTTCCCGATGTGGTGGATGTGTTGGATCGGATCGAGAGAGATGTGCTCAGCGAAAGCTTTCGAGACTTTGACCACCTGAAGCAGCCATTCTCATAAAACTGCACAATGGTGTCGGTTGCGGTATGTTTTCGGCTGACATCCGATACATTCCACTGTGCAATCGGGCTAATTCATTCGGATGCTGTAGTTGCTCGAGTAGCTACAACGGCGTGTTCCCTCTCCACAGCGGCCAACATCCATTAAACGGCTCAGTCCTTTTCGTTGTGAGTCTGGTTGCCGGCAGTCTCTCCGTATCCTTCGCCTACCTAGTACAGCGGACTATGGCCGGTATATACCGTTTGGAGGATGAAAAAGACTGGTCGGCCAAGCCGAGTGCGTCGTGGGCAAGACAAGAATCTGATCACGAGTGGCGTGAAGTTGAAAGAGATACTCTTCCCTTAACACCCATGTGGCGCAAGCCTTCACTTGCACGGAAGTTCTGGACGGCTTCTCCGAACAATTACAAAATCGAAGAGTTCGACAAAGCCTTGACAGCCTTCTATAAGAGTAATCCTTGGACAGCTGCATCCGTCAACTCCGCTTTGATGCTTGTGGCACCCATAAGACTCTTAAACATCGCTGTCATGGCACTTCTCACAGGCCTAGGCATCTATCTCGGCTGTGTATACACCAGAAGGTTAGATCCAGATGCAGATTACAATGCCTCTCTAGCAGATCTTACTATCTATGTCGACTCCACTAACCTAGACTTGTGATTATTCTATATACCACGTGGCCTCAAAACCATGGAGTCGGCTCCAAGGAAGCGCTGGAAAAGATCTATAGAAAACATGAAGGATTAGTTGCGGATCATGAGAGAAGAGCTGCAAGAACACTGTAAAGATCTCAAGAATCCCACAGGCCCATCACTCCACAAAGGCTGGACGAAGTCGCACTGGCCCGGCCTGGCCTTCGACCTCAAAATAAGAGTCTATATCGTCAGATAGGGAGCTTGTGCCGCTTGTAAGATACCCAAACGGTTTCTCAACAATGACTTGACACTCAGCGATGACTTGACACTGGAAACTGTAGGACTCAAGCCATGACTGAAGCTTCACTCCTCAGACACCAACACTGAAGTGGAGCGATGAATCAGTGTTAGTCGAACTCATCACAGACCTGTTTCCCCAACGGGTCCAGCTCGAACGATGTCCCTACCGATTATAGGTTCATAGTTATCAATTTTGTCCGCTTCATTGATCTCCAGATCAAACGACTGCTGATCTCAATCATCACCTGAGATACGACCGAAGCCGTCGAGTGCTGAGATTGTTTCCGTACAAGCAGCGTTTGCAGGGAGGTGATGAGGGGTAAGTCGATGTCTCCCGTATTCCGAATTCTGGTGGATGCTCATTGACTCCAGGAACATATTCGTGATTCCATCGAGATAGTCTTCTTAACGATCCCAACCTCGGGTGATGAACAGTTTCGATTCAACCATTCTCTGACGAGGATACTTCCGACGCACTTCTCATATCAGTCTCTTATTTTGGCGTTGTCAATACGTTCAGGTTTCTACCATGGCGCCCTAGTATAGCTGGAGACTCAGACCTGGACCATCACATGGGTTCCCTTGCCGATTCATAGACGATTTTAAGAAGGTGGCAGAAGACACGATAGACAGAGGTAGAGAAAAGACAGATAGAAGCAAAACATAGTGTTGATTTGCTGGCGAGCTGTCGATGTTGTACCCAGTAAACGCCATCTTTGAACTTCGTTGTTCTTGTCGGTGTCGCTAGAACAGACTAGGTGGTCTGCCCCTTGCTTGATAGGCTCTAGATCAACACCTGTAACGATGTGAAGTTATACCACTCTTGAGAATCAGCTAGAAGAGAGCCTTGAGGTCTTTCGGTTGTAAGTCAAACTTGATAAGTAACGAATGAACTCCGTTATCCCGGTCCCCTTTGAACGCTGGAAATCGACAGCTCATGATGGCGGATTTCTATACGTTTGTATATCATTCCCTCAAGTGCGTTCTTCGAGGTTCTCACATTGAAACGTCTGGTTATCAGTCAAGAACATGTCACAAAGTCACAGCGGCTCATTCGGTAGGGGTCATAGAATAGTCTCATATACATGGTATGTTTTGCCGCCCCTGGGAGGTCCTCCGTTTACTATATGTCCAACGATTTGCAGGCTGTTGAACATCAGCTAGTGAGGTTGTTATTTGAGAACGTCTTTTCTGTCTCCGCCTCGGTACGGAACAATGATCTCCGCTGTTGGTGTGGTTTGTGCCCTGAAGGTACCTCAATCTCCAAGTGCAGTCGGTCAGCACTCACTGAAGATCGGATATGTTTTATGAAGCGACGGTCCACTGGCGATCTTCGTGTCTGGCTCAACTCGCGTTCGAAACACTTATCACTTGGCACAGACATCCGGTCTTGTTATGCTTTGGAGTATAGAGACGCCAGAACTCTGCTGCGGATATCTCTGCACTGTCCCCGACCTTGACTGATACTTCGAGGCCGAGGGCTCAGTTGTCTTGGCTGGGCTTCTTCGTCCGAGTTGCTACTTTGTGCGCGACCACTATAGCGAGAGCCGCCTCTCTTTGTTTTGGGGCCTTTTCATCTCTTTGTCTCCGCTCAGTCCAAACCACTTGGGCTCTCCCTCGTCCACAGTCCAATCTGTCTACTCTGACCCCGTCTGGTTCCAAAGGCTACCTGCAATGAAAATCTGACCTGGCTTGTCATTACTAACACCGCATCGTAAATGTGCACACTTTGTTCTGCTGAACAAACGAGTTGCAGCGTCACGTCTCACTATGTGTCTACTTCGCCCAATTGGATGGTTCCCATGGAATAACTCACACGCAGGCCTGGACGCCCTTTCACCCACGGACTTTTCTGTTACAGCGCTTCGGAGTGTTTGTCTTTGTTCAATCCGGCGGCTTCAAGCGCTGTTCACTCGTCTCGGGGTTGCTTTGTTACTGTGGTTGCCGCTCTAGCGCTTCTTACCACTTGTTCTTCTTCTTAGAAAGGCTTGTCTTTTCCCCGTAAACACAGGTTGGTGTGGTGTACCTCGCAGACAAGAACTTTGAGTAACGAGTCGGGTGGGTGTATAGCACTACAACGATGTCATTGTTCGTCAATCTGTACTTCGATAACACATGTTCAACAACACAGCATGGTTTTCATCACTCACGAAAAGTCTCCTCAGAAAGGCATTCACGTCGTGATGCTCATTGCACAGCTATACTTTCTTTCCCCTCTCTCTCTTCTTCGACATCTCCAGATCCTTCTTCAGATTAAATGTTAGCATTCCAACCATCCCAACCTCACGAAACGACACAGCAATACGTCTTTCATCCACCGCTGAAGGTTTAGAAGCAAACGCAAAGTTCATCATCGCCGAGCGCCGATCAACGAGCACCATGGAGGAAACCGACGAAGATGTTCGATCTCCGCTCCGCCTTGGCACAACCCAGAGTAGTGAAGGAGCCGCTGCTTCACAAGCTGCCGAGGCGCAAGGTCCCAGACCGATGCTTGCTCGCGACGAGGTTCCACTACGCCCGGCTGAACACCTCATCAGCCACGGCCGTACTCTTCAGGACTATCTGAACCCTACCGACCAAGAGGTTCTCGAAGAAGATGCTGATGTGGCTGCGTTAGGAGCTCTGCTACTAGGAACGCGTCTTCGAGCGGCTCACAAGCTCTCTCAAGCAGATGATAGACCGAGAGCTCGTGTTTGTGCGCAGCATGATACCTATTCGTCATCTCTTGCCACACGAAGTCAGCAGAAACATACAAAACGGGACGACGCCGAGGACAACGCCGGGGAGGACGCACGTTCCAACCTCTTCGGAACGGAGGAGGCAGACCAGTTCCTCCAGTCCCTCGACGTTCCCCCCAGCCTCGGGATTGTATTACCCGCTACTGAATCTGGTCAAGGTGGCAACGTAGAGGATGCTACCGACTCCGATCCTGGTGACATTCGACCTGTCGAGCGCCTCGGCCGTCTGAGGAAAATTACCAAGCACATCCTGATCGCGGCTCTTGCCTTCTTCCTTTCCATGCTCGTCCTCTTCTCCTTCCCACACTACTGCCCCATGGTCATGCCCGCCACGCTGCAGGACGCCTGCCCGTTGCCCGCGGATCATACGATTCAGTGTGCGGTGCGCTTGAGGATGCGCGAGTTGGACATTGCTCTCGAGCCGATCGAGAAGCATTGGGAGCGTGTCTACAAATCGCTTGAACTCTAGAGCTGGGTAGTGGTGGGACTTTTGGGCTTAACGCAGCAGAGTGTGGTTGCGGATGCGGGTGCTCATTCGTCCTAGCAGGCGAAGTGGAAGAGGGTAGTGCTTGGCTTGTGTTTGGCTGGGCGGCGCCATGCGCTTGGATGAAGGTCTTGAACACTGCCCCGTGGAAAAAGCAGACAGAGTTTTGCGCAGCTGGCATCTACATACGGCGGGAGTTTGAATTAGACAAGTAGGCAGTGAATTGAAAACACAAGCGAGCACCTGTCTCGGCCTACCTCGTCGAACGAGAGATGAGAAAAGCACAAACAGTGAGACACAAAAGTCGATAAGGCTCTAAATAGCTTGAAATTATGGAGTCGTTGAACTATCTTCGTGCTCTCCCTCCCTTGTCGCGCCTCGATCACCTCGTCGACCATCCATCTCTCGATCTCCAACCACCCCAGGCGGAGACTCTTTGATGTTCCTCTCATTTCTTAAGTAACACTCGAGTGCGGCCTGTGTCCAATCACCAAGACGGTAGTTATGTACGGTGTTGAGGAACTTGGGTGAAACGTTCAGCCCATGACGTCGCTCCGGAGAGCTGTTGTCCCGCTCCGAGGGCATTTCCCACCGGCAGGTCGAGAAATAAGCGTGCAAGCGGCTTTGAATCGCTTCGATCCATCGCGCTGGCGTCGCAGTCCGCGCCGGGGATATCTTGCACGTCGTCCTGGATCATGTCGTCACGCAGGTACCGATCCAGACACGCGGATACAAGCATTGCGGCTGAAGGTTGTCACAGCGACGTGCCGACTGGGCCAGTGACGCTTGTGGTTTGTGAATGATCAATCGACAGCCATGACTTAGAAGAGCTAGCGGGTGAAGAAAGTGTTCACATATACAAAGAATGTGGGACAACCCTTCATACGAAAGTTCTGCTCGATTCCAGCCCTACAAATTACCTCTCAATTGACCTCCACACGATTCGACCATGCATTACCTCTCTCTGACCCTCTCGGTCCTTGCTGGCATCGCCGCCGCCCAACTGCCCGGCTACGACAATGGCAGCATCCCCTCAACCGTAACAAACTCGTCCCTCTCCTTCGGCCGCCATTACGCCGTGCTGAACCTCGACCTGATCAACGCGCTCGTCGGGTCCCTCAACACCACCGCGGCCGGCAGCGCCTTCATCAACAACACAGCCGCGTGGATCGACGCCGTGCACGCGCAGAAGCCCGCGCCCCTGTCCATCTTCACGCGCATCTACTTCACCAACCCCAAGAAGCCCGAGGTCGGCCCCGCCAGCCCGTTCGCGCAGGTTGCCGCCGCGCTGGGCGATGCCACCGACCCCAAGACGGAGCTGTACCCAGCCTTCAAGGTGAAGCCGAACTACGACGTCATGCTGCAGAAGAGCAGATACTACGCGGGCGCGGGGAACGGGCTTGAGGAGATCCTGCGCGCGCAGCAGATCGACACCGTCATCTTATCCGGCATTCGCACGTCCGGCGTTATCCTGAGTACCGTGTACAGACTGTTCGACCTGGACTACAAGGTGTACGTTGATCTGCTCGATTCTTCGCATTGTTGGCGGCGCTGTGACTGACCATCGTATTCTTTCTCTGCAGCTACGTCATCGCAAACAACACCATCGAGACACCTTCAGACGCGCCAGGCATCAACGCCGCCATCCTCGAGGGCGTCATCCCTAAGCTGCCCGCCAGCGTCATCACCATCGAGCAGGCCATGGCTGCGTTGAACAGATCTGGACCGGCCGTCTACTAATTACTTTGCGATCTGAAAGAACTGTTGTGCGGAGCAGGCATGAGAAGCGCAGGCGACTCAAGAGATAATACATAGTGCATGAATATAAACTTGGATATAGACATAGACTGTCTATCCGACACATGGTTAATGGGTAACGTGATGTTGTGTAATGATATGCCACCATCACTACCCTGTCCAAGCCAAAGAACGCCAACAAGAAATACCTCAAGGCGACGTAATATCCACCAGTCGAGTTGGTCCTGGATCGGGGAACTGCTGGACCGCAGAACAACTAAGAAGGGTTCGTGGGACGTTCCAAGATGTTGCGCACATCGGTCTCGTCGACGTCACTCCGTCCCTCGAGCTGCTTCTTCAAGGTTTCCCAGACTCCCCAGTCGGTGGTTGTCCTTCTTTACCGCATCCAGTCCATTCTGGAGCGCATAGCTCGTTCGTCGACGGTGGGCGCTCCGCTGTCGAGGTCAGGGTTCGGCCATGGCCGCTTGGTCGTTGGCCGCAGCTGACGTCACGGCAGACTCTCTAACAGGTTTCACGATCTGGAGGCGCGTTCTTCAACGGCTGGCTGCCGGGAGGCTGGGCGGAATATCGCCATTTGATGTGTAGCGAGTTGGCATGAACACAGGTGCTGCAGTACGCAATCGACGAGGATGAAGAGAGTCGGCGAGCTAGCCATGGTCTCATGAGCTTTCAGGCGTTACGTCAAGAACCAGCTCCAGCCGGCTTCTGCTGGCATGTGGATGAGCTGTTGTGAGGTAGGAGAGAGGTGTATCGGCTTCGCGCGATAGGTTCCAACAAATCTTTCTGCAGATGGTTCTCCGTGCTTCATCCTACGGTGAATGTTGCGAGGCTCCTCGACTTGCTCGACTTGTGGGATTCCTCCTCACGCTGCGCATCGTACTGTCGTTACCCGTAGTGTCGCAGAGTCGGTTTTGCATTTTGCCTGTGGTTGTCAGCGAAATATGGAAAAGTCCACGCGAACCCACGCGCACCGTGACCCTTCCGCCCTCTTTATCGACGTCTGAGCTTTGTGAGCTGCATCCAACAGGGCGTCGGCTGCTATGTGTCCAGGTCTCTGTACGAAGGTGGGCGGCGCCACCATGGTCGTTGCCGGGGCAGCTTGACTGCGGAAGGGGAGTTATGGGGGGTCAATGTATGGCAGTGGATGGATAGTGGTACAGAATTTTGTGCTTGATTTATTTACAGGAAAGAGTCATTGGATGAGAGAGGATCGTGCTGAATCCGGAGTTGATACATAAGGACAGGACCTGATTTCAAGCCGCGCAGTACCTGGCCCGTGCGCGCCATATAATTGAGCGTATAAGGAGCAAGCGTATAAGGAGCAAGCATACAAGCAGCGAGCACACAAGCAGCGAGCACACGAAGCAAGCAAGCACACGAAGCAAGCATACGTAGCAAGCACACGTAGTAAGCAAGCACATAAAGCAAGCACACGTAGTAAGCACATAGACGTAGTGAGCACGCCTATATAAGCAAGCACGCCTATATAGGTAAGCAAGCACACATAGCAAGCACACGCGGTAAGTACATAGACGCGGTAAGCACGTAGAGGCTGTTAGTAAAGACGGCCTCTACTAAGGGTAGTTACTCTATGTTGTAACGTAGTAGAATAGAATATTGCTATACAAAGTCCACTCTTCGTTGTGCACGGGCCAGGTACTGCGCGGCTCGAAATCAGGTACTGTCCTTATCAACTCCGGCTCAATCCGACGCCGGCGGGAAATCTCCGGTACCAGAAACTACTCTGCCCATGGAGCATTGGAGGTGGAAGTCTAGACCCAGGCGTCAGGAGATTTGCTCCGTCTCCGGCCAAGTCAGTTGGAAGAACACGACGAGCTTCCCGTGGCGACTGGTCGTGTACAGCCTACCTAACGCATCTGCATCCCGCCTTACCTGTAATCTATGTATCTGACCGCGTCGTACCTTGTACCACTCCCCTCTTTTTCTTCTTCTCCCTGAACCTGCTACTCTCGCTCTCGCTCACGACCTTGATGGACTGGAGCCCTGCTGAAACCGTGGCAAACGCTCTTCAGGGTCTCAGCCAGGAGCATGTAGCTGTCGTCGCCCGTGTCTTCACCTACCTCGGCATTACCACGTCGTATTCCACAGGACGACTTAACCCAGCCCATGAGCCTAGACTCACCATCACTGTGGATGTCGGGGCAGCTCAAGGTAGATCTCGCGCTGCATTTGACCCTATATTGAAACAATGGCACCTCTGCAACCCCTTGATAGGGCCTCGGGGGAATCCTGGCCGTGGCGGACCAGAGCCCATCATACAGCAGCCACCACAGAAGCGAGCATCAATGGATGCCGGCGAGCAAGAGCTTGAAGACCGAAGAATCCGCTGTGCATCATCGTTTTCAACGGCCCTGATTGGGGCGGAAGATTGGACTCATCAGCTGCCACATACGAAACACGTGCAGTTTTTGTTAAGTCGAGACTGGGCTGGAACCAGTCTGGGACCGATACGTCAATGGTCACCTACTCTACGACTGATGACACAAAAGATGTTGGCGGACCCCCGTGCAGCGTGTCTGTATTGGTGAGTCTATCGTCTCTGTACTTTGCGCCTTTCTGAAGTTTCACTGTCAGGGGACCCGATCGAATTGCACTTTATAACGAGCCCTTTGTGTTCCTTGCGTGTTCTCGTCACCCAGGATTGATGGGAGCCAGAGCCGAAGACGCTATGCCTGCAACTTGGCCCTTTCTGTCTCACCTGCTTGACGAAGTGGAACGTTCTGGCCAAGCATTTTCTATGCCCGAGTTCGAAATGAGCGTCCACAAGAACAGTAGCTTTCTCGAAGAGTAAGCCAGCTCAGCCGGATGCCTTTATCGTGCTGACCTCCGACAGGGCATGGTATGATGTAAGTCGAAGCTCGTAGTCTAGTGTGTCTCTCACACTCCTCTGAACAAACATAGGGTGTCTGGAGCCCAGTAAGAGGACTCAATGGGTCTATTGAGGGCTTCTACAATTCAGGCTTTGAAATCACGCGACTCAAGATAATGGATCGAAGGAGCAGACTATTACATTCCCTCTCGAAGACATCCAACCTTCACAACCAGAGCCCTTGGCAACATATACTGGATGCCTGCGAACCGTTCGACAGGGATGTACCTATGCTCATTCTTTATTCTGCACATGCAGAGGAAAACACGCAATCGAAATGTTGCGCTCTGCGACTAGAGGGTTGCCTTGGTATCGCACAAGGTCACCAGGCTGCACCGGAGACCCTTGAACTTCACGACGGAACCGAGGGGTTCCTTCCAGAATTTCGATCGAGCAAAGCGAATGGGACAGCCGTGCTTCTCAATATGCCGAACGATAAGCTACCTACTTTCCTCGACGGCGTGCAATGGCGCGGGTTTGGGGAACCGTCAACTGTCGTTGTTATCATCCCACTCTTCGTTACTGAGCTGATGGCTGGGTATCTCATTGTGGGTCTGAATCCGCGTAGACCATATGATGAAGATCACAAGCAGTTTGTACAGGACATCGGTCGTGTGTCGACCGCGGTACTTTCCTCGAGTATTAGCTTCAAGCAAGCAGCGGCCCGAGAAGCTCGACTGTCGAAAGAGCTTACGGAAAGAGAAAGATTCATTCGGAAGCTGGCAGAGGTTGCGACCGTCGGTATATACTCAATCTCCTCCGGCGGTGCCCTGACTTACGCAAACTCGAAATACTACGCCATCACTGGCGAATCGGACAAACCAGAGGGTGCTTACAATTTGTCTTTCATCAACTGGATTCTAGAAGAGGACCACTCCAAAGCCGTTCATGATTTTGAGGACTGCAAACTACACAAGCGGCCGCAGAGCACCGAACTTCGCCTGAGACGCAAATGGACACCCCCTGGATCATCGGCCGAAGAGCATCGATGGGTCCTGTGCTCATCTATCCCAAACATTGAGGATGGCGAAGTTACGGGTGTGACGGGATGTTTGATGGATATTAGCCACCAAATGTGGAATTTGATCCTACAGAAGAATTCAGCACATGCAGCAGAAGAAGCCAAGAGACAACAAGAGAGGTTTATCGTGGGTTTTGGCACTATTAATCTGGAGTTCTTGGCTGATTGAGCGATGTGCAGGACATCACCAGCCACGAAATGCGGAACCCGCTCAGCGCAATGATGCAATGTGCAGACGGCATAATCTCGTCCATTGAGCAAGTCAAACGGTCTTGCGGAGGCAACGACTTAATCGAATCCTTGGAGAGTGTGCGCGAACACGCCCAGACCATACTTTTTTGCGCAGCGCATCAGAAAAGAATCATAGATGACATCTTGATGGTTTCGAAGCTCAGTTCTGCACTGTTGGTAATCACCCCTGTTCTCGTCGAGCCTTCGGAGGTCGTACAACAAGCGATGCAGATGTTCGAAGCGGAGTTCTCAGCATCGGGTATTCTCACAACTTATGCCTTAGAAAAGTCCTACAATGTCAAATGGGTTCTCTGCGATCCCTCGCGACTAACGCAGATCCTGATCAACTTGCTCACTAATGCAATCAAGTTCACAAAGACGGCAGTGAAGCGAGAGATCAACGTCAGTCTCGCAGCGTCAAATATTGGTCCACCTGCCAACATGAGTGAGCTACGGTGGTGCCCGAAACGGGCCAGGACCATACCGGAATTCTGTGGTGGCGAAGAGGTGTTCTTGACATTCAGCGTGCAGGATACCGGGCAAGGAATGTCTGCAGAAGAGATGTCGTTACTCTTCAAACGCTTCAGCCAAGCCAATCACAGGACTCACATCCAGGTATGTCTCGTCATTGTGCTCAGCAGGCTGCGCTGTTGCTGACTCGCACAAGTACGGCGGATCGGGTCTGGGCCTCTTCATCTCTCGGGAGCTGACAGAGCTGCAAGGTGGCATGATTGGTGCTTCCTCCGTGCCAGGGAGAGGAAGCACGTCCCCTCCCCCTACCTTGCCTCTTCCACAGAATCGCTGACCGTCCCCCGCCTCCAGGCACATTCGCATTCTACATCAAAGTCCGCCGTGCCACGCTCCACGAATCCTCCATCCAAACCAAAATTTCCTCGACCCTCTCCACCTCCCGCCGCCCCTTGACCCGCCAGCGCTCCCTCACGAACGGCGCACACCACATCCTTATCGTCGAGGACAATTTGATAAACCAACAGGTCCTCAGCAAGCAGTTGCAGCGGCTGGGCTGCACGGTGCACATCGCGAATCATGGCCTCGAGGCACTCGCCTTCATTCGCACCAGCCGCTTCTGGAGCGAGAACGGAGGTGTGGGATGTGAGCTTGATGTCGTGCTCATGGACTGGGAAATGCCGGTTTGCGATGGCTTGGCGGCGACAAAGTGCATCAGGGAGATGGAACAGCAAGGATTGATTACCGAGCATTTGACTGTCATCGCCACGACGGCGAATGCGCGGCCGGAACAGATCGATATGGCGTTTGCAGCTGGGGTGGTAAGTGCACACTCCGCGATCCCACATCACTCTCGTTGTGCAAGGGGACGCGCTGACTTGTATGGCATGCAGGACGATCTGCTGGCGAAGCCCTTCACAGTCGCGCAGGTCATGACGAAGCTCGAGAGCTTGTGAAGACGAGCGAGACGCGAACCTACGACGGTGGAGACGGAAGCTTATGATGGCATGGACGGCACGGGCGGCGCATTTTGAACTGTAGCACTCAGCGCGGCGTTTTGGTCTGAGCGGCATAGAACAGCGTAGATACACCATCACGATCCAGCAAGGTGTTTGGGAGGGTCGTGGGTAGGCCGTACACTACATACACGACGGAAAACAAGGCGTTGGCGTCGCAGATTGAAATAGCATCGTAGCATTGAAACTGAGAATCTCGGTCCAACATCCCGTTTCCGTGGCTGACATCCGTAGGTGATTGGAGATTCAGCTCGTACCTGGAGTGCTCGATCGAGGACTCGGAGAGACCGCCGTCACGGCGTACAGAGTCCCACAGCGACCGAATTCGTCCTCTACTCCAGGGTGTCGGAGCCGCGCGCGGGCAGAGTCTCGCACTCGTCGTCCCCCGTCGCTCGTCGTCTTCTCTCGAGAGGCTTTCCGCCAAGATCGAGACCGAGACTGAGAATGGGGGGAAAGCGGGCCGACCACATCCTCCTACCTCCACCCCTTTCGAGGCTTTTGCCGACGCCGATGATCGATCGCTCGCGCACGCCGAGTCTCCAGCCTCGTCCGACGCAGCTCGGGACAAGAGCGAAGCGCCTCGCGCTCCTGCGGCGCAGCTCCCCCGTCTTCGCAGCTCTGGCGTGTGGGATGAAGCGTTGCCTCGTCGAACACCGCAGTCAGCGGCATGCCGCTCCACGAGCACTCTTGCGCTAGTGACGATTTTGTGTCGCTTGCATCCATGACCTCGTTTCTACTGTCTTGTGTCCTCGTGTTGGCAGCGCTGTCTGACGCCCAGTACTCTGAGATGCCCTCGAGCGAGTTGCTCGGTCGGAGCAGCTTGGGCTTGGGCTTGGGCTTGGGCGTGATGGGGTGAGGTTCAAACAGACTCGGGGTTTACGCTGCTCGACGGCGGCTGGGGTCGGTCCGTTGGCCACGCCTGGCACGTGCTGGTTTGTAGCGCGTGACAGCTCAGCACCCAAAGAACACCTGTTGTCCGGATCACGTGCTGCAACGTGATCATGTTGGGGACGACACTCGAGTCTCAGCCAGTCGCAAAAAGGGGATCGAGCGTTCGAACACTGGCTCGCAGCATTTGGCCACTATCTGCCACGCTCACGATGTTCTCCATGCAGCTTCTCGTAGAAATCAGGTTTCGATCTCCAACTCCCGTTCCATCTATGAAACAAGAAACAATTGCCTCCAACTATCTGATCAATCCTTTGTACTTTCTTACTTCGGCTGAAATGGCCAACCAAGAATATTCGCCGTCAGCATCCTCGTCTCCATGATCTCTCTCGCTCTCGCCTTCAGCTCGTCAACATCCCAACTGCATTTCAGAAACCTCGCCTCGGGGCTCGTGACCTGGACCATAAAACGCGCGGGCAGAGACACTACCTTCCCGCCAGCGAGGCACTCGTTGATCCATGCACCTGCACCGCCCCACCACCATCCATCCCACTCGTTTAGTTGGGGGAACATCAAGCTCACCGTCATCATCGAACATCTCCGTCGCCACAACACCCGGATGCACCAACGCAACCAAGAGATGCGCGTTCTCGGCCGCCAGGTGCTCCCTCGACCGCACCTGCGCGATCTTGCTGGCGTTGTACGCCGGCTGGTCGCCGCAGAAGCGGCTGGCGGCGGGGAAGCCGATGCTGCCCGCGGAGACGGCGACGATACGCGCCGGCGTTGTGGGAGGAGAGAAAGGCGTGCGCGGTGGTCTTGCTGCCCTTGACGTTCGTCTGCGGCTGCAGTCAGCGGGTCGTGCTCGTCGCGCAGCAGTCGGGCTGAGAGAGGGATGCGAGACTTCGAAGACGCGCCACCTCTCCGCAACGCTGGTCTGCGCAGTCGGCTCCGGCGCGATGGTGATGCCCGCGTTCGGCACCAGCACGTCCTGCTTCGCCACCCGCTTCAGCGCCTCTTCATCCGCCACGTCCGCCACGTGGCACGTCGCACTCGCAGCAGGAAACTCCGCCTCCATCACCCGCATGCTCGCCTCCAGCTCCGCGACGGTCCGCCCCAGCAGCGCGAGGCGGGCGGCGCCGGCCGCGGCGTAGGCCAGAGCGGTTGCGCGGCCGATGGCGCTGCCGGTGCCGGTAACGACGATGGCTATGTTGGTTGCGGAGAGGGCGGGCTGCATCGGGGAGATGGCGTGTTAGGCTATGTTGTGCCAGGAGGCGGATAGCGAGAGCACAGGGGGCTGCGTCACTGTGAGGTTACGGCACCGGAGCCCCGAGTGTTGGAGTCTGGCGTGTGGATGGGGCTTGTGGTGCGCTTGCGACGGAGGCGTGCGGCGGCTGGGTCTTGGCTCGGTTCCGTGTGCATTGCGCCGGGCGTGTACCTCGGACCAGGCCTCGCGCAGCAGCAGCAGCAAGGAAGCAGAGCCCTTCGACCCCACCCGGGCTGCACATGCGATCCTTCGGTGCCAGCACCGCGGACCGCGACGCAAGCAAGTCACGTCGGGCCTTCCGCCGCCCCCGTCGCGCCATGCCTCTGTAACCACCTGGCACTCACGCCCCAAGTGCTCGCCGCTCGAAAAGAATCGAACGGCGCGACGCCGGGCACCCGTCCCCCTCGACGCTGCAGGCGCTGCGCTACGCGTGCACAACGGCACGAAGGCACGATCAGGGCGTCAGGCGGAGCGCCGGACCCGTGCCGCAGCACAAGGTCATCTGGGCCCTGAGCGAGATCCCAGCAGCGCCGAGCCCGCGCACGGGTCCCGGTGCCGGGTTGCATGCTTTCGTGGTTGCGCGAGCGAACGGTTTCGGCGGCGGCGGTGGGTCGTCGCGGTATCGCAAGGCGCGTTACCTCGGTGGCCGTTTTGAGCCCGTCATTCGCCCGGCGCGGTTCCTGCTGTTGCGGCTGAGGGCGCTGTCTGCGCTGCCCATCTTGCCCCTCGGGAGTTTCGCGTGTACGTCACCTATGTAACGCAGCGGAGGTCAGCAAGCACCTGCGCCTGCCTCTGGTTGGTGGGGACGCGGACCCGCTGCGCGACTGAGCACCGTCCTGGAGGATGAAACAATATGAATGCCGGGCGATTTGTCCGAGTTGCCGATTTTTATTGTTATTTATAGCTACGTCTGTGACATATGTTGCTGAAAAGACCGTTGTTTGAGCGCAATGGTAAGAGGGATGTGCGCGTTGAAGCACGTATCCGCACTACCATTGCCCTGACAGCATGGCCGAAGATGTTGAATCTTGGACCCACGCTCGTGTACTTCGTTCTCCCACGTGTCCTCTCCACTGTGCCATCTCATCCGGCGGCCTCTCCGTTCGTCCCTCCCTCTTACAAGATGCCCGCGGCGTAGACATGCTCAGAAGAGTTTGTGCTCGAGCCCCATGTCGGCCTCGGGCTCCAAGCCGACACAGGCGCGGAAGATGTTCGTCATGGCGGCGCGCTGTTTGGCTAGCGCGTTGATAACGGGGGTGCCGGGCGGTGTGAGAGGGGCCTGGCATCGCGCTATTAGCTGTGCTGTTTGGGATCGTCGGAGCGGCGGACAGAAGGGGGTGTGGGGAGTGGAGAGAGTGGAGTCGAGCGAGCGTGTCGTACAGTACAAAGTGGAATTGGAGGGTGGAAAAGGGACAGAAACGGCGATTGGAGATTGGGAATGAGAAGGGAATGGAGGCGAAGATTGGACGTACCTTGAGCATATAGCTAAGGATGCTAAGCACAGAGTGAAAGCCCCTGTACCCCTCATCCTTGTTCCCGTCGGAACCCGCGTCAGCAGACGCAGCGTGCGCCTTCCACTGGATCCGCGTCATCACCTCGGCGACGATAACAAGGTCGATGATCAGCGGCGCCGCGAGCAGCGAATCCTCGCAGACATTGAACAGGCTGATTGTCTGGTGGCCGCCCATGAAGATCTCGGCATAGTACTCATCGAGAGCGCGCTTGTTGTCCCCCACGGCTGGCATGTACTTGATGACGACCGTGTGGTCTGGCTTCTCGCCCTCTCGGTACAAGACGGTGTTCGCGGCAACCATATCGTCGACGACGTTCGACTTGGAGATCTCCTTGCTGCGGAACTGGTCGTGCGAGGACAGGTTCTTGCCGTCATTGTTGCCGAGGTGATTGTACGACGCGATGGAGGTCAGTTTGATGCCCGCGCTGATAAGGAAGTCGACGAGGGCCGATTTCATCTTCGTCTGCCCAGATTTGAAATCGTCGCCGCCGACGAAGGCCGAGTGCTGCGTGGCGAGCTCGATCGCTCCGGGCACAAACGCGTTTTGAGGCGATCCGTTGATGAAGGGTGCGTTTTCGAGGATGCTGGCTACAGCGAAGATCGTCGAGGGGGCTATTTCTTCGTGCCCGGCATCGATGGACTTGAGAAGGTTCTCGGCTGTGTCGTTGACGCCGGGAATAACTGAGGCGTAGCGTTCGGTGCTGGCGGTCCATTGGACGACTACCTTGTCCAGGCCGTGTTCAGCCTTGAAATCACTGATTCGTAGTGTCAGTTGATAGTGATTTTGGGGAGTTCGACGACTTGCTCACCGAATGTCCTTGCGAATCTGCTCAACGTGTGCCGTTGAGGCCTTGGATCCAGGGATGACATTGTCTGCACGATCTTCTTGGTTGGCAGCAATGAAGTCGGGATAGTAGACGCTGGGAAGAGGCTTCATCTGGGCCATCTCTTTCCTGATCTGGTTCTTCAATGTAGGCTCAAGCACCGCAGCTCGATCCATGGCAGCAGCGAGATCCATGCCGCTCAGATCCCATCCACCAACAACCAAGTCGTTTGGATGGACCATTGGGAGGAGGTTGTGGAATGGGACATTGACGTCCTTGCCAGTCGTGGAGTCGGTCCCAAGCTTGATGGTGGAAGCCATGACTACTGAGCCGTAGTAGTTGGCGGCGCGTGGGCCTTCGCGTGTGTCCCAGACCAGGTTGCGACGATTGGCCAAGATACCTGCAGTGACCGTGGTACCATTGTTGCCGCCCCAGCCAACCAGCATCATGCCGACCCTGCCAACTCTGCGTTCCACTTTGAAATCGTACACCGTCTCTCTAGGAGTTGCAACGAGCCCGCCATTGTTGGCTTGAGCGACAGAGGTAGTCCGATATGTGTACTTGCTCTTGATCTCGTTGTCGGTGTACACAACGTTTGGAGAGTCGACCTTGAACGTTCCGCCTGTGTGAGAAGAGGTCGGTGCGCGACCATCTCCGTTTGTTGTATGGCCGTTGCCGTTCGCTGTGAATCCATTCCCGTTCGCATGGCCGGTGCCATCATCGTTATCGGTAGCCATGTCGGAATGCTTGTCTTCGATTTGTTGAAGTCCTGTGCGGCTATCGATTTATTTGGTATACGGTGAATCCGACGCCCCTCCAGAAGCGGAAGAGTGGCGGCCTGCGAACGGGTGGTGGACCCTACGAAGAGAGTCCATGGTGAGCAGTATTCTTGCGACAGGCTCTTCCGACGTGGCTACTACGGGACAGCGAGGGAAGCATATCTCTGAGGGAACGTACGAGTTTAGAAGATTGGAAAACGTCTTGGCGGTATTGTCGTTAGTATGTGGGAGGAAAAGGTACGGAAGACTGGACTCGAGTCTTCGTGCTCGGCTGAATCTTGTGTGGATGTTGTAGTGGTATTGGTCAATAGGTCGTCGAAGAGGAGGAAGAAATTGGACGCCAGCCAAGCACATGTCGTGATCATCGGTTGTTTGAGCCGCAAACATCCGAGGCATACGATACGGTAGGGTATCGAGTGGCAGTCCTCCGGCCTCCATCGCATCGACTCCATTCCTCAACAGCGTCGTGGCTGCGTAGTCCTCTTCAAGCATCACCAAGCGGATGTGGTTGTTACTGAGTTGTACCTAGTGAGCCACGACGATCACTTCAGCCTCACTGTCGGGTGTCGTATTCGCATGACTAAGCAAGATTCCTGCAAGTGCCCTCCAAAAACCAATGTAGTGTCAACGCGTCAAGTCCATCACATCCAGGAGCCTGGACGATGGGAGAGGAGGTGCGCAGAGTTTGCGGTCCGAGCATGGCATCGTGGAAAGTGGCCAAGCAGGGAAACCCACACCAATGACACCAAAACAGATCAACCATGGGGATTCGTAGAGAAGTGTCAACACAACAGAAGCAGCCTGCACCAAGCGCTAGAACGGCTGCAGCGTAGTTCACATACAGTCCCCATCCATGGGAAGCAGACGAGCGGACCGAACAATACGACGGCATGGGATGCCGATGACGGGTCATGCCCCGTGCAGGAGACGGCCGACAATCATGAACACTGTGCGCAGTATTGCGACATGCGGCGTTTACGTATTTGCCTCCATGTCATTCCATCTTGTGCGATGTATGGCATATATACCGTAGGGAGGATTAAGAACTCAAGCACTGTTCTTCACGTCTCTCTCAATCACATGTACAGCCTCGTAGCCATGATACATCTAGAGGGCAGAAACAGTGCAGCCCTGCCTCATGGGCTTCGTGACGATCTACACCGTTCCCGTACAGAGCCGATCACTGGACACGTAGCTAGAGAGTCGAGCCTGCTAGATATGCAAGAGTTCGGTGAGTACGACAAGGTGTTTGAGAAAGTCAGTAGCAGCTACGCAACGGGGAAGGTCGTGGATAGGTACCTTAGGATTGCTAATCGAGCGCGAGAAATAGACACCTTATACCGTCATCATCGATCAGACCGTGCGGGCTAAGTCACGAGTGCCTCGATGGCGTTTCTGTGTTTGTCGTGCATCTACGAACGAGACCATCGTGTTGTTATGTTATGTTATGTTATGTTATTCATAAGCTATGGAACCCCGACGAGG
>NAJN01000510.1:0-21527 GCA_005059845.1 Cryomyces minteri | reverse complement strand
GTCTCACGTGGAGCTCTCGGGAACTCTCCTGGAGCACATTCACAGAGCTCGAAGTGAGGAACTACAAGCATTACAAGAAGCTAAATATCAACAGGGCTTCGCCGGGGTACACTATACATGTCATCATAGCGCCGTTTCCACCCTTTGTGTGTGTTCTCTAGTTGCATTGGGTCTCTCAACGCCGTGCCTGAACGTTCGCGTCAACCTACCCACCTCCTTGCGCTCTTGAACATCCGAACCCACGGCCCAAAATCTCCCCAGGCCTCTGCTTGATCCTTCGGAATGTAACTTCCAACATCTCTCAAGATGGTGCGTTCAGGATGTGGCATCAACGCTAAGCACCTGCCGTCCGGCGTCCTGACACCCGTGATACCTTCTGGACTCCCATTTGGGTTATAAGGATACTGCTCTGTAGGCCTGAGGTAGTTGTCTACGTAGCGGAGAGATACGAGGCCCTCTTCTTGTAGTCTCTTCAATGTGAATGTCGAGTCAGCGCTCGAATCGAACATCGCGCGGCCTTCTCCATGAGCAGTAACAATTGGGAGCGTTGAGCCGTGCATTCCATGCAAGAACACAGACGCCTGCTGTCCAGGTAGATCCACCAACTCGACCATGCAGACTCTGGCCTCATACTGCTCGCTAGTGTTCCGCTCGAAAGAGGGCCATGACTCTGCGCCCGGGATGATCTGCTTGAGCCTTGACAGGAACTGACATCCGTTGCAGACGCCCAATGTGAACGTGTCCTTCCTTTCAAAGAAATTCTGGAACTCCTTTCGCGCCTGATCATGCAGTAGAACACTCTTAGCCCAGCCTTGTCCGGCGCCAAGAACATCGCCGTACGAGAAGCCACCGCATGCGGCAAGACCGATAAACGAGGCAAGTGAAACGCGGCCGGAAAGAATGTCGGTCATATGTACATCTATCGCTGCGAAGCCAGCGACGCTGAAGGCGAAGGCCATCTCAGCATGGCCGTTGGTACCTTGCTCTCTCAGGATGGCCACTCGAGGTTTCGAGGTGATAGCCGAGATTATTGTAGTAGATAGAGGGAGGATGTCATCTTTCGGATTGAAGGTGAGATTGAAAGCTAGACCTGGATCAGAATCGTCGGCGACGTTGTTGTATTCGGAATTCGCGCATGCGGGGTTGTCTCGCAAATGTTGCATCGCGTGTGAGGTAGAAGACCAGCGCTGTTGAAGGGCCTTGCGGCTGTTTCGGTAGATTGTGTCTGTACCGTAACTGATCGAGATCTCTTGCTTTGTCACGGGAGGGACTCGACCGATCTTTCTAATCATGCCTTGCGGGGGCCCACAAGTTGCAAAGCAGCTCTGAAATGTGATCTCATCTTTCTTCCGGACTTGGAACACTGCACCAAGTTCTTCGTTGAAAAGTGCCTCGACAACATCCATAGTGTTGCTGCTGCGAGCAATCTGGTCCAGCATGATTTGTAGACCACAACGCCCGGCGAACATCATCTCGGACAAGGTAGTGAAGAGGCCGCCGTCCGAGCGGTCGTGATATGCGAGGACTATGTTGGCATCGTGAAGCTGTTGTAGGGCGTCGTAATAGTCTTTGATCAACTCGACGTCTCGAACGTCAGGAGCTTGGTCACCAACCTGGCCGAACGCCTGTGCCAAGGCTGACCCTCCCAAAGCTTTTTGTGCAAGACTCAGATCAACGAAGAGCAGAACAGTCTCCCCTACATCTTCTAATCGACGTAGTGTTGGAGTCCAGGTCTTGCCAATATCGTCAACTATTGCGAAAGCCGAGATCACGAGTGAGAGCGGAGCGGTCACTTCCATATCTTGTTTAGATGCTGTGTCCTTCCATTTCATTTTCATGGACATGGAATCCTTTCCCACAGGTATACTGATACCAAGCTTGGGGCAAAGCTCCATGCCAATAGCCTCAACTGCCTCGTAGATTGCTGCGCCTTCACCCGGATGGCTTGTTGCAGCCATCCAGTTTGCGGAGAGACGGATCCTTTCCAGACCCCCGAGGGCGCTAGCGGCAGCCAGATTCATTAAAGACTCAGCGACCGCCATTCGAGCAGACGATGCAGGGGAGATCAAGGCAAGCGTAGGCTTCTCTCCCATCGCCATAGCTTCGCCGGTCTTCATGTTCGGTAGGAGTGAAGTTGCAGTTACTGACACGTCCGCAAGAGGTACTTGCCAGGGTCCGACCATCTGGTCCCGTGTTGTGAGACCCCCCACAGTCCTGTCGCCTATAGTGATAAGGAACGACTTCGACCCCACCGAAGGAATCGATAGTACCCTGTTCACGGCTTCACCAAAAATTTCATCTGTCGACGTCTTAGGTAGGTACAACGAGAGGCTGCTGTCAAATACGGGCAAACGTAGCTTGCGCAACTCCACGATCCGCGTCATCTTTGGAGGTTTGCCGAAAAGTACGGACATGGGTAGATCGATAGGTACGGGGAAGTCCGGAGAGTCCCTGTCCAGAAGAATGAGCCGCTTCTCTTCGTCCGTGCCCCCTGTTGCTGTTCCAACCACGGAAAATCCACATCGTTCACGCTTAGCAATGCGTCTGAAGGTGTCCAAACCGTCTGCATCAACGGCTACCACATATCTCTCCTGCGCTTCGCAACACCAGACTTGCAGTGGACTCATGCTCTTGTCCGCATTGTCGATCTCTCGTAGCTCGAAACGGGCCCCTAGTCCAGCGTCATGCACGAGCTCCGGAAAAGCATTGGACAAACCCCCGGCGCCCACATCATGTATGAACTTGATCGGATTCCAGTTTCCGAGGGAGGTGCAGGTGTTGATGACTTCTTGTGCTCTTCTTTGCACTTCGGCGTTGCCCCTTTGCACGCTTGCAAAATCCAAACTCACATCCCCTTCGCCAGATTGGATGCTTGAAGCAGCACCTCCGCCGAGCCCGATCAACATCGCCGGACCTCCCAGTGCGATCAGGTGTGCGCCAGGTCGCACGAGCTTCTCGTCTTTTAGTGCGTGTTGTGGCCTGACAGTTCCAACTCCGCCTGCAATCATGATTGGCTTGTGATAGCCTCGCAGCTCAGTCTCTTTATCATTTATTGGCACCTTTGTGAGTAGCGTCCGAAAGTATCCAGTGGTACAAGGTCTGCCGAATTCATTGTTGAAAGCTGCGCTCCCAATCGGTGCCTCCAGCATGATATCCAGACTACTTGCAATGTGTTCTGGCTTGCCAACCCTCAGCTCCCACGGCTGCTCGTGGCCAGGAATTAGAAGATCAGAAACACTGAAGCCTGCCAGTCCAGCCTTAGGCCTTGACCCGCGACCTACAGCACCTTCGTCTCGGATCTCGCCTCCAGAGCCAGTAGCGGCACCCGGGTAGGGCGACACAGCAGTCGGATGGTTGTGTGTTTCGACCTTTGCCAGGTAGTGTACCACTTCCTTGGTCTGTCTCCATTCGCCAGTGGCGTAGTGGGGCGCCCAAAAGCTTGCATTTTCTCCTTCCAATACCGCTGCATTGTCGCTATAGGCGCTCACCACGTGGCGAGGGTTCTTTTGATGAGTATTTCGTATCATACTGAACAGACTGCGGGGCTTTCGCATGCCATCAATCGTCCAGTCCGCATTGAATTGCTTATGCCTGCAATGTTCGGAGTTGACTTGTGCAAACATAAATAGCTCCACATCCACAGGGCCTCGTTTCAATTGTTTTGTGTACGCCTCAACCAAGTAGTCGATCTCTGATCCATCCAGTGCTAGCCCGAGTTCACGGTTGGCACGCTGTAGTGCAGCCTTTGGTGTCGTTCCAGTGGCATACAGATCCACAGATCTCGCAGGGGCCGGAGAATGCTCAGCAAATATCAATGATAGATCGGGTGGTCCCGAATCTATACTCTGCGTCATGCGGTCGTGCATTGCGTCCGGGTTTGGTATGCTACTGCCTTGCTCAAGCGGACGCTCGAAGCGTGCTGCTATAACCAACCCGCGCTCGACGCGTTTCACCGACTTCTCCAGGCCGCAGACATGCGCAATACTCGTCGCCTTGGAGCTCCATGGCGATAGTGTCCCGACCCGAGGGGTGACGTAGTACAGCTGAGTATTTGGATCTCGAGGCTCGCCCTGGCGTAGGAGTGCATCGAGTAGTGTCATGTACAGTCGGTCCTGCGGGCTCGGGGTATCGCCATATTGCAGTAGCTGCTCTATAACATGGCGTGTCTCCTTGTTCAATTGCTGCTCCGAGCCCACTGGATTGACGTAGTGAACCCAGACTGCCCTCACATCTACTGCACCGATGGCCGAAGCGAGTCTGGCAAGGCGGAAGTCTGAGAATGCAGATGAACCCGGGAGAGCAAGGTATGGGTGTTGCGTAGTGGTCATAGTCCTTCTTCGTGGCCTCACGCCAGGGGCAATGAGGTTTCTTTGTTGCTTCACATTGTGAGTCGTCTTTGGAGGGGTCGTTGAAGGGAACGTTTTTCTTTTTGAGATGGGCGCGCGGGATCTTCAAAACATTGTTCCGGACGCTATCAAAGTCTAAGCTTTAGCAGAGCTCTCTGGCTGCCTCACACTACAGTGTGAAACACCTTGAACTATTGTCTAACATCATTCCCAGCTCTCATCGTTACCCTGATCCTCCCTCTCTACCTCGTTTTCCTGCTCCCGCTCAGTGTCTCCGTGAACAGTGCCGCCGGTTCTGTCCTTAACCCATCTCTCGGGTGCTTCAGTTGCCACATCGTTGTCTGACGCGTCGAAGTCGCCTTCTTGCTCACCCTCCATGACTATATCCAGATGGTCATTCTGCAATCCAGTCTCCTCCACAGTAGATGCAGTGGAGCGCTCTTTGAGCGTTCCATCTTCTGACAGTGATTTCGAAGTACTGCTGCGGCCCACCTGCCGGCTTAGTCTTAAATTCAGCTGTTCATTCGACTTTGCCAGATTCCGTATGTCAGTGGCTATTTCTATGACCTTTGACCCTGCAGTCCTGCCAACGTGATACTCCTGTACAGTAGAATCATCGATGATCTCTGGGAGGGTAACGAATCTCCTGTATATCTCGTCCGAGGGTGTGCCACCGGCTATGAGGATGCTGATCTTTTCTCGCATGATTACTCTTGCTTTGGACCAGGTTCCATTCTGAAACCACCCAAACATCTGGTTCTGGTGCACCCGTTAGCTAATTACTACCACTCTTCCGACCGGTCAATGACTCACATCACACTCAGAGCGTAGCTTATCTGTTTCGAGAATCTCGCGAAGCAGGGGATCCGTTATGTCACAAGCTTGCCATGTTTTTCCGTCCACGACTATCGTTGTCCCATCAAACAAGTGGCTGTCTGCCCTCCGTGATGCGTCTGCAGTGCCTTTTTCCCACTTCGTTTTGCCATCACTCCACATGTCGGGCCTCCTCTTGTCCTTCGGATTGACTTGGAAGGTCATCGTCTGGTAATATCGGTACTTGGGATCAGACCTTGGATCAACACCATACTTGACGAGCGCGTCTTTCCAAGGTCCCGAGCGGAACGTATAGCCTACGTAGTTGGTGGCCAACTTGTACAGATACTCGTACTTCCGTGAGATGTTGTTGAGCATAACTCGCCGAGTCACGACAGGCCGTTTATCAAGCAACGCGCGGAGTTCGCGGACAACGTCCTTGAGGTGAGGCTCCACCTTGTCCTCCGGCTCTAGGTAACCAGGAGGTGACACAGGCACCGCTTCGACGTCGCACTTGACGGCAAAGAGGCCCCGTTTGACCGGCACTTGCGTGTTGAATGCCGTAATATGGCCTGACCCGTCCACGGCCACTCTAACCGTAGGGTTCTGACGGTAACTAAGGTATTATGAGCAATCTCCACGAAGCACGCTCATGGTTGGCAACTCACGAGTAGTTGTGAGGCACCGTCAGACGAGTGAAACTTGCTGGAGAGGCTAAGTCCGTATTTTGTAATACGACCTTGTCAACATCCAGTTTAGAAGCCTTGACTCTCTCATCTGTGTAGATATCAGTTCCCGAACTCGATACGTCGCCAGAATACTTACACTTCATTGAGGCAAAGCCGTTCCTGATCTCGCTCATGATAGAACTCGTAGTTGTACTGAATTGAAAGTCGGGCAGGTCTAGACTTGTAAGCATAGATCGACAACTTACATTTCAGGGTGGAGCCTTACTGCGGAATCGATGAGTCTTCTCTATTACTCCTACAGGTCGAACAGTGTAGCTGTCCAAACTGCTACGCAGATCCTGGAGTAAATCCTGTTGCCTGAGATGGACTCCTGATCTTGGTAGGGGTCTGTCCTTCATGAAGGCCTCTTGGTCGTTCGTAGTGACCATAAATGGCCCGGACGAACCCCTCTTGCGCTTGCGACCTGTTCTCCTAGGTACAGTGATCCTGAGCAGCAGGTCTTCAGTCTCCAACATTCGCGACATGACTGGTCTGGCGAGCGGATCGTTAGGCCGTAGAGACACTCCGATAGAAGGAGCCTTGGCATCGGTCTGCAAAAGCTAGAAGCTGTCAGTTAGGTCCAGAATGCTGCAAGAGAGCTCTGGCGCATACTTTGCTGACGTTGAGTTCTCCCCCCAACGATTTGATGCCATTATCAATATTCTTGACTACACACGGATGCTCTACACAAACGACTCTTTCTGCAGGAACAGCATACCGGGTTGCAACTTCCGGCCGTGTTTTGCCACCTAATTCATGCATGATTCCATTTCGATTCGACGAACTCATAACGTTAGTGTCAGGGAGCAATGATGTTGTCGTGTTCTGGCAGAGACACTAAGGTGCAGGTAATTCTGAAGCCGTGCAGACGGACAGGGTCTCTGGATGCCTACTACAACGACTTAATGATGGGACCCCTATGTACCTCAGAGACGTCTCCAGGCAGCAGTGAGACGCACGTAGGAACAGGTCTGAGGGTACCCAGTGTTCCGTGAGTACCGCGCGTTAGTCGACGCGCCTTCTTACTTGGGGGATGATTCAGAGATACTGCTCGCGACGCAGGTCAGTCCAGGCAAATGCGTAGGTTGCTATGGAGAGGCTGTGAGACACCATTCACAATATTTCGCTGTGTAGATACCTCCAGGCTAGCTCCAAGGTCCTGTTTTACAGTGCCGGGGTCCAAGAAGTGACCGTTACATTAGCCACATAAGGCTGTTGATAGAATCCACGACATGCATTTGAGCGACCGTCACGGGTCAGTCCATGCCACGACACAACGAGTCGAAACTCGCTGAAGCCCCTGTTTTCAATAAGTGGCTTGTATTTGCTCGGTAACCAGAAGTGTTTTGTAATTAGCGCAGACCCCCCGCAGTTATTCGGTTAGGTCAGCTTAGCACGACTGCAGTGAGGACGAGCGCAGCTCTATCTCATCACATACCTCCAACTACCAATCTATGATCGGCACCTCTCCCTGGACTTCATTGAAGGGCACCTTCTCGACGGTGCGAGCAACCTGAGTCCTTGGAACACTATTTGTGGCTACGGAGCCAAGTGCAGCCGCGTTCTCCCCCCCCCGGAAGACATCTCACTTCACTGCTCACGCCAATGAGCGATTGAAGCTGCTGGAAATAACTCTCCACGCCAATCTTTCGACAACGGCAAGTCTTGTCAGCTTGGGCAGGTACGGGTTTGTCTCCGAGCTCGCGACAGCCCTGTCAGCCTCTGGTGCAATTGTCGGACGAGAGGCCAGCGGCCACAGTGGCATAGTGCATCTCCAGGAGACTCACTGCAGAGAACGATACCATGAAGGGCTTCAGACAGAGAGTCGTAAGTAGGCCTCTTGCTGTGCGCTACGGGTCTCCACGCTGGCCATTCTCCAGACCATGCATGCAGACCCGTCCGAGTGATGCTAACTAACACAGCACGAGCAGCTTTCGCGTGCCAAAGATTCAAACAAATCTTCGAAGAAGAAGGACTCGTCCTCGGGCACCTCGTCGCCATCGCATGGCGGCTCCTCAACACACTCGCCTGCTGGATCCGCCCACGCTACTCCTACGTCGTCAACCGCAAACCTTGTCGATTCAAGGAACAAATTGCCAGTGGGCGCTGATGGACCTGGTGCAAGTCATAATCCAGCACAGCCTGGACAACCGGGGTTGTCCAGCTCGCTTCCTTCAGCCCAACAATTCATGCCGCAGCAGCCAACCATGAACAGTGTTGGTGGCTCCGCTGGTGGACTGGGACCTGGAGGTTCTGGCACGCCAAATCGTCAGCATCACATTGCGCCTAGTGTGGTGATAAGTCCAAGCGCACCGGTGAGCTATCCTTTGTCTGATCATCACAGTTCGTCGCAGCCAACATCAGTGGCACAACACTGGGAGGTTCTAAGCGCTGACATTTCTCCCAGCACATACCTCCGCCTGGTGCTGCCGAAACCATGCCTGGCGATCTTGCCCCTCCGAAGCCCGGCCAGAAGCCAATGTCCATGTTTGATCGCCTACAGGCAACCCCGAAGGACACTGTTCCAGAAGGGATGCGGACGCCGAAGCGTCAGCATTCCTCAAGGTTCGACATATCTGATCAGAGACAGCGAGAGTTGGAGAAGCTGCCTGGATTCCATGAGGTACCTCCGAACAGACGACAGGAACTCTTCATGCAGAAGATCGATCAGTGCAACATCATCTTTGACTTCAATGACACTAGCGGCGACATGAAATCGAAAGAGATCAAACGTCTGGCACTTCACGAGCTTCTGGACTACGTGTCACAAAACAGGCAAGTGATATCCGAGCCCATGTACCCTCGGGTGGTGGACATGTTCAGCAAGAATTTGTTTCGGCCAATTCCTCCTCCGATGAACCCACAGGGGGAGGCCTTCGATCCTGAAGAGGACGAGCCTGTTTTGGAAGTTGCCTGGCCCCACATACAGGTGGTCTACGAGTTCTTCCTTCGATTCATCGAGAGCCAGGATTTCAACACAAACATCGCAAAGCAATACATCGATCACAGCTTCGTCTTGCAGTTGCTGGAGTTGTTCGACTCCGAAGACCCAAGAGAACGTGACTTTCTCAAGACGACTCTTCACCGAATATATGGCAAATTCCTCAACCTCAGATCCTACATCCGCCGGTCGATAAACAACGTCTTTTTCCAGTTCATCTATGAGACCGAGCGGTTCAATGGCATCGCAGAACTGCTGGAAATCCTTGGTTCGATCATCAACGGATTTGCCCTTCCGCTCAAAGAAGAGCACAAGTTGTTCTTGACCCGCGTGCTCATACCATTACACAAAGTCAAGAGTCTCAGCATGTACCACCCGCAACTAGCATATTGCATCGTACAGTTTTTGGAGAAAGATGCCGCTCTGACCGAAGAAGTACGCATGTTCGCTACTTGATCTGTAATCAAGCTAACAGTTTGCAGGTCGTTCTGGGCTTACTGCGGTATTGGCCCAAGGTCAACAGTACTAAGGAAGTCATGTTTCTCAACGAAGTCGAGGACATATTCGAGGTCATGGATCCGGCCGAGTTCGCCAAGGTACAAGAACCGCTCTTCAATCAGTTGGCCAAATCAGTGGCCAGCCCGCATTTCCAGGTTTGTTGTGAAGCATGACCCCATCATGCATGAGTTTGTCCTGACGTGTTCTAGGTGGCCGAAAGAGCTCTCTACTTCTGGAACAATGAATACTTCTGCAACCTTGTCAGCGACAATGTTGAAGTAATTCTGCCGATCATGTTCGCTCCGTTGTACGAGAACTCCAAAGGACACTGGAACCGGTAGGTCTTGATACCATAAGGGGTTAGTGTACTAGACTAACCTTTTCAGTACGATTCATGGCATGGTGTACAACGCTATGAAGCTTTTCATGGAAGTCAACCCTCAGTTGTTCGATGACTGCTCCCACGAATACACAGAATCACAGAACACCGTAGAGCAGAGAAAGCAAGCACGACAAGCCACATGGGACAGGCTTGCAGCGCAGGCGAAGGCCATGCAGAATGGCAGGATGGAGGTCAAGCCACCCCTGACGAGTGGTCAAGGGTCAAAGGTCACGTCACCAATGCGCACCGACGACTCGGATCCTTTCAGTCAAGACAGTCAGAGACGACTGGAAGCGTTGAGGTTACAAGACGACACGACGTCCGCCAGGGAGCGGAGACCCAAGGACTACGAAAGACAAAGCTCGGTATGTTGATCCGTGTGAGCCGCCGACTGTTCCCCTACCATTGAATCTGGATACATCTCGGCCACTATGCTGTGTGGTCCGTTGTGTTCATAGAAACAGCCATTCGTCTTAGACCGTCTCTGCGCGCATTGGATTCTGACTCGTTCTCTTCTTGTGGATATTAGCGGCGCCATCATCAACAATCGTTGGATGATTCCCGAACACACCAGTCTCCCAATGGACGACCGAAAGAGCATACCCGGACTCGCAGCAACAGTCGTCCTAGCTCCTCCGGTGGAGTTGTGTCGCCACCTGGACCTTCCCGCAGCAACTCTGGCAATGCGATACCTAGGGTGGGCTGACGGTCGACGGTCTACTGTCTCGAGCTTTCTACGCCAGTAATATTAGGCGACATTCGTGGTCCTTCTCAGCATGGAATGTAGCAAGCGAACGGTATAGGGGCCTGGCATCTGGCACACAGTTTGCTCCTTTCTCTCTTCATTCACACCTTGTCTTAAGGCATCTGGTACTCGATCACGATTGAGCGATTCCTTTCTCCCAGCCTCCAAAAGTGTATGGAGGGTATGTATCTACTTTGAGAGTGGCGCCTTAGGGTCCTGGCTGGACTGGACTTGTTGAACGCTGCGCCATTCCGCAGTCATGATAGATAAATACGAAAATCCTATCCCTACATGACGATGTCTTAGTCGCCCGTCACTGCTCCTTCTACCACTAGCTATCGCTCATAACATTGGAGCACGACTGACACATATAGCTTATACATCTCGGGCAATGGCCCGTAGTGAATGTAGCTTTAGAGTACATCGACCGCTATAATCGTTAGTCTTTAGTCGATGCGAACGTGTGAAAGACCTACGCACTTCGAATCTGTCATGTTCACACATTCGCTCGGCGATGTGTTTTTTCAACACCACCGTATAACCGTCTCTCTAGTTGAACGCAATCTTAAGAGAGCTTGATACGACACTCAAGAAATACAGTATTCAAAGTGGTGGCAGTCGCGCGTAGCTCGACTATTGCGAAACCGGTTCAACGTTGTGATAACACCCATTTTGGTGCCATAAGCTTTGCAACTCGCATGGACCTTCAACTGGTGTTTCTCAGATGGGCAGCAAGGATGTCGAGCAAAAAAGATCAAAAAGGGCCTGACGGGGAATTGAACCCCGGACCTCTCGCATGATGTGTTCTTCGACCCAAAGCGAGAATCATACGACTAGACCATCAGGCCTGAAGGTTGACTTCTTGGATGTCGGTTGTGTAAATATAATGAGCACATCGATTACTGCTTGAGTAATCGATCTAGTTGCACGTTACGATCCCTCTACTCTCTTCATTATGGCCACGAAGACGTGAACACCGATAGCTTGAGAAGGGAGCGAACCCTCTTTTGCTGTTCATTACTAACAGCCTTGTCGAGCGGCATACTCATCTTTCCTCAATCTTGTGCGAGGTTCCGTGACAGAAGTGCACGCCCGACGCGCTACAACTTCTTGTGTCTCCACAGTGATACGGCCTTTCCCATGATGTTAGAGCTTCAAGTGTACTACCTAGGTTTTGTTGTTACAGTGTGGTACATCACCGGACCCTGTAAAAACGACGGGAAGATGTAGAGTGTCACAAGAAGCAAGTCGACAAGCAATGCAAACAGCATCGAAGGTCTTTGTGTAGTATATGTGCTAAGGTCAGGCATGCTAGCAGAGCCACCCGTAACAAGCGGAGCACGTTCACATCTCGCACCGCCATAGAGCAGTTTGCAATACGCAAGACGTTCATACCCTACATCAGCCCGTTCCAAAGGGTGCGAGTACTCATGTGATACAGGATCGGAGATTTCGGCAAGAAGTTTATGCAACGGTCAAAAGTACTGTACTGCGAGTTTCGCATGGCACTTTCCGTTCACATCACCCAGTGAGCGGTTAAGGCGTTCTTGATACAGCCCCTGTAGAGCTGGATATCGGTGCGAACACTCTATATATGGGAACAACAACAGGCACAGGCTCTCGCTAAGTAGTCGTGCCTCATACCAATCTGTCAACTGCCACCATGCCAGAAGGTGCAAAAAGCGCTCGAAAACGTCACCCAGCCTCTTCCTTCAAGACCACGAAAACGAAAACGCCGGCAAATTCCAACTCTATGACCTCCGAAGCCTCTCTTCTGACATGAGTGAGGGGTCATCGAGCTGCATCACCACATGATGGTCAACTAAAGGCAAGCGAGAACGCTGCTCACTGCACCTGACTGACAATCTCGCTTGCTCTGGATAGTGATTCGACCATCTGCTGGCACTCCTTCCGTCTTCGGATGGTGTAGTCACTCTCTTTGAGCAGTTCGTCGAAGTCAATGGCGCGATACATCTGCTCCAGCAGCTCGCGCTGCATCTCCTCTTTGGAGAACCTGCTGCGCATTAGATAGGGCGGCAGAGAATGAAGGAGAGCAGAGCAGTTGCACTTACTGTACCAGGGTCAACATGATGGCTTTTGGCACCATGTCAATCATAGTTCGGCGGACGATGTTGTAATAGGAGTTGATGAGTATTTCTGTCTAGCATTAACGCACTGTTCACTTATCGTTATAGCGGATATACTGACTGATAACCTCGACTTCTTGCGTTTCTTTCTCTGACAGAGTACCCGAAGCCTTCAACGTCGGTGGCGGCGGTTCCATAGCAGCCATCTTCTTCTTGTTCTTCGAAGCGAAGAAACTACCGAAGAATCCGCCATTCTGATCATCTGACATGCCTAGCGATGGACTTGCCGCTCGTGGTGGAACTTGAGGTGGTAATGGTTTGCCAGTCTTGGGATCCACTTGAACCGGGCGAGCCTGTGCGTGACGCTCGTTCACGATAGCCATTGCCTTTAAGCATTGATATTAGAAAAAGCCAGTGCAGCATTTCATTGCTATGTTCACTTACCCTGTGACCATTGATGAAGTCCGGGTGACCAGTGTTGATGTAGCACGACTCCATGGCCACGAGATCCCTGACGAGCTTATTCGTGGGATCCATTGACTTCTTGAAAAAGTTGACGACGACTTGATGAAATTTCTCCTTCAACCCTGGATACCTTCGAAATAGAGGCTTGTTGAGCAGTTGACTCAGAATGCGGACAAGCTCGTCGTAGACTAATGAGACACACTTCAAGCTCGGCTCTTCTAATCTTTTTATTTGCTGCTTGACGATCAGTTCGAATGCGGTCGTACCAACGAACAGTGCAGGTGAAGAGCCGGAGGAGTTGTATAGTATAGTGCGAATATCGATATCCTTGACTTGGTCGAAAGGATCTATTGCCTTCACTCCGTTGGCGTACAGCTCGTGATACACAAAGCTGATTCTAGCACCTCCTGAGAGTTCGACGCTGGAGAGCTCCTGGTTGTTGCCCTCTAGAACGGTCCGATACTCATTGGAGAACTCTGTGATGATGTTGAGAACTATGTTCGCGCTGTTGCCAAGCATGGAGTCGCCTAGCTGACTGAGCTCTTGTGTGTACTTTTGTAGAGATGCTGAAATGCGGGCTTTGATATCGGGTAGAGTTTGTTTGATATGCATCATAAGAATCTGCAACGAATGTACGTCAGCAACCGATCGACCCACTCAGGAGCAGTAAGCAATTACCAGATTGAGTTTGCGTGCAAGGTAAGGTGTGCCACAGTACGAGCTCTTGTTTCGGTAAGCCTTGTGATTCTCAAAGAAATTCTTCTCGCTCTCCAGCGCAGACGAGATAGCTTTTCTGTTCTCGATATCTCTTTGCCCTCGGTTGACGACCGGAACGTAGCCAAGCCGTAGCGGTATAATCCTTCCAGCGAGAATATCCACGACGTCTGTACCCTCATCCATCAGGTCCACTTTCGTGAGCACACCTATCGTCCGTTGACCTTCCGGGTCCACCTCTCTCGCGAGCTTGAGACCGTCTGAGTTAGCCAGATCGGTGTTGGCAGCAGTCACAGCCAGTATGATGGCGTTCGGTTTGCTGATCTGTTTCAGGACCATCTCCCTGATCTGCCGCTCGATATCCCTGGGCTGGTCTCCCACCGGCACCTTGGTCAACCCAGGCAGATCAACCAGGGTAAGAGTCAAGACATTCGGCGAGTATATCCTCAGGTTAATGGGCGCCGGTGATATGCCCGCATTCCGCCCAGTTTTTGCGTCCGTCTCCTTCACGATCTCCTCCCTTATCTTGTTGAAATCGTAGAATTTCTGCCCTGGAATGTGTAGGAACTCCCCCCATTCTTCCACATTCGACTCACGGTCTGTTGTCTCTACTGGTTCCGCGACTCCGTTCACTTGAGCCTTGGGTAGTGGGGCGCGGTTGATGAGTTGAAGGATGAGTGGCCGTCTCGTTACGATTCCGGTTCCTCTGGGTAGACTGTGCGGTCACAGTCAGTATAGTTTCAGCGGTTCCGCGAACTGCAAAGTGCGCGGTGCCCCGTACAAGTCTCTTCCCACAATGTTTTCCAGAACAGAGCTCTTGCCGCTGGACTGCGATCCGACTACGGCGATTTGAGGCAAATCTATGGGGTTTTGGACCTGCGCTCGCACAGTCAGCGTCCGATTAACGCAGGCGCCATGACGCCCCCGTCACGTATGATACGTACGCCAACAGTGGTGAAGACATCTTGGAGCTTGTTGACGAGCGTGATCAGTCCAGGGTCGTTCAGGTTATTTCTGCAGAGGGCGGTATCAGCCATGTGATAGTGAAACGGGTAACATGTGTACGTACGCAATACTCGCGTTCTGCGCCATCGCCGGCGGTGTTTGGGACGGGGCAGTCAAGCAGTCGAGGACTGTCTGTTTGGTGTTCAAGGATGCAACGAAGCAGGGGGTTTGGGGGTGCGGCGAGGGCGAGAGTACGAGGTATGGAGGGATCAAAGTATTTGGGTGTTGCAGCTGCCTTCGTCAATGTCGACGTCCACAATCCCTGTCGGTTGTGGCGCACCCCAGCCTCAGCGGACTCGTAGGCACATTGCTCTCAGGTACATTGCTCTCAGGCACCTACTCTATAACCTACACTATAACCTGCTCTGTTGCCTACAAAACTCATCTCTATGCTCTCGTTGTGTAGATCCAAGTAGTAGCCTTGAATGACAACACGAAGCCTGCGCCGGTCCCATGTACCTTGAGAGAGTAAGGTAGCACATTACCGTTCGTTCAACCAGCCAGCCTCGACGGTCTACTACACCGGGAGTTGATAGGAAGTTCAGTTAACTCCTGACAAACTCGCTCCCAGATATAACGTGTGAATCCCGAACACTGCGGCCAGGTCGTCTTGGCACAGTCTGTGCTACTCCCATCACTGAGCAGCGCTACTGGCTGTCATCTCCAGTGGACGAGTTCTCTAGTTGTGGTAGTGCTGCCTCTGCTACTTCCTCTCTTCCACTTCTTCTACTGCTTCTGCTGACTCTACCGCTCGAACTGCTTCTCCTCTTACTGTGTCCCACCCCAGTATGTTCGGGCATCACTGCACGCCAAACACCTTCCTCCTCCTCTCCTTCGCCTCCAACAGCCCATCCCGCCACACCTCGACCTCTCGCAGCGCTCTCTGCGGTTCTTTCTTGCGCGTCAGCAAGAACCCCTGGATCTCCGCTGGCGAGAATGTCTCTTCCGGTAAGCTCTCCGCAAAGCGATCGGCGATTGCTTGGAGGTCCGATGGAGATGTGATGTTGTCTAGCAATGTTGCTGAAGTTGATGATGCGGAGACCGAGGGTTTAGATGTGCCGTTTGGCAAGTTGGAGGTGGTATGTCGCAAGGGTGTCGGGGAACTGAGAGTGGTTTTGCGCTCGGGGATCTTATCTTTGTCGGACGAGTACATACGCACGAAGAGCTCGCGTGTCTGTACCCGCGTCGCCAAACCGAACTGCACCTGCATGTCCACCCTGCCGGGCCGGATGAGCGCGTCGTCGAGCTTCTCTGGATGGTTCGTTGTCATAACTAGGACTCGGCCCTCGTGCGTAGCTACGCCATCGATGGCGTTGAGGAGACCAGAGAGGGAGATGCCTTGTCTTACGTCATCCGATGTCCTTTCCCTGCGGTTGGAAGACTTCATGGCTTTGGCGAGGTCGTGAAGAGTGAACCTCTCCTCTTTTCCGTCTTCACTGTTCTCATTGTCGCCGTCTTTTGTATTGCTCTTGCTTTTCTCTGCTTTGCTCCTACTACTGCTCTCATCGCTCTTCTCATCGCGCACCAGACCGGCGGTATCGATGTCTTCGAGTAGCACTATGCACCGGCGAGGTAAACTGTTGAAGAGGTTGCTTAGATCAGCTTCGGTGAGCGTCGGCTCCAGGAGAGATATTACGTAGATCTCCAGGCCAAAAATGCCCGCGAGAGCGAAGCTCAAACTCGTCTTCCCTGTACCGGGCGGCCCATGGAAGAGATAGCCACGTCGGTAGGGGATACCGCGATTGGCGTACCACCTGGGACTGGATGGGTGAAGATACTCGTTTATATCAGTCAGGACCCGGGCTTTCTGTTCGGGTTCCAGCACAACTGTTTCCATCGGTCGGGAGGGCCGGGAAGACACTCTGCTCCACACGCCGCCGTATCTTGATCTCTCTTTGTTTACAGGACGGCGGATAACAGTGAGTGCCTTTTCCTTGTCGAGGGACCATATCTTGACATAGTCAAGCAAGTCTCTGATGGGCTTCGTAGATCGGCCGACGCAAGTAAGCTCGATCAGCTCTTCGTCGCTGGGTCGACCATACTGGTACTGCGAGGAACTCGCCGCTCGACGTGAGCGATCGAAGATGAACATCTTGCCCTGGAACCAGAATCTATGTCGTCCATAGTATGGCTCGTAGCGTGGGGGTACTCTTGCCGCCCACTTGCTGAAGTTGAATATTCCGGCCTCGTCCAAAACCTCACCGCCATCGTGATCGTCTTCGTTGGCTTCCTCCCATGCACTGCCCCGGTAGGTAACAGCTTTGACAGACCGAGAGATCTTCGACATGCGTTGCGCAGCAATCCATTCTAGCACGCTGTTGAACAAATCATCACTATCATCAATGTAGACGGAGGACATGCAGAAGGTTGAAAAGCCAGTGTAGGCCTTGTCCCACAGATACTGGACTGAGGTGACGAAAGCGAAGATGATAAGGCCGATAGAGAGTACGATGCTAATATCAAAACCAAAGACGTCCAAGGCATATCTTAAAATCAGACTGTAACCGGGAATGAAGGCTTCTAGGATGTTCGCCGGGAGCTCGGTAAGATTGAGAGATTGGGTTCCATTGTTAGAGTCGCGTGAGGAGTTGACCGACGACAGCAGACTCGAGAAGTCTATTTTACGTTTGTGCGGCATTCCGGAGCTGGGATAGAGCTTAGGTGTAGCACTTCGGCCGCTTTATGTAGTCGGACCCCAAGAAACGCTCGTGACGTGACTCGTTAATGCAGTGCCAGAGACTCTCTCGAAGAGCACCGCGTACAAGCCAATGCAGAGAACTGACAGCGAGTCCAAGCAACTCGTGAATGTGGTTTGCTCTTGGGAGACGTACGTATGCCTTTGGCCGTCAGAGATGTGATAACGAGATCTAGCGCTTAGTAGACCTTTCGTAGGTGCTGAAACAACAAACGTGGCTTCGTAGAGGTGGATCGTGTTTAGGGTGAAAGCAAAGAAACGATCGACAGCTCGTAAGAAACCCTAGAGTCAACGTAGATGTCGTTGCCTGGCTTGCCTAATGTTGAGAGTCCGCTATTCAAGATGTACACTTGACGTTAGACCTTAGTGCACGTTGACCGAGGCCTTGAGTGAGTCAGTACTGACCCCGGGTGTTGCCTGGAGTTTTCTTGCATAGACAAACCGGAAGATATTTAGGCAGCGCTGAGGGCTTTGGAAAAGTCGGAAAAGGCAGAGTGATTGATTCAGATGCGTTGGTGAATCGTGAAGTCTTGGAGATGAAGCGAAGGAGAGAAAACGCTGTTGTTCTGCTACTACTCGCATGCGATATGGGGTATTCGAAATGTGTCCTAATCACTCCACCCAATCCATGTCCCTGGCTCTCTCTTTAAGGTTCTTTGCAGGACTTCTTCTTCACGTGTTGCAACCCATGCTAGGTAGAAGGACACGTAAGTCGCAAATGTAGCACGGAGATGCCGATAGATGCGGTTTCGCCGCCATCGTTGATCAGTAGTTAGTCATGCTTCCATCATCTTCTACTGCACCACACAGAGAGTTACATTTCATTGAGATGGGGAGGCGACGTATGGTAGTCCGGGGTGCTTTGAAGAGGCTCCGGCAAGACCGACTAGCTTATATAGAGTGGCTTGGCCGAGCCGCACGCCTGCAGCAACGAAGCAGCTGCACATTGTGCCAAAGCAACGCATCGGTGCCCTGGATGCTTGGGGGCTGTTAGTGAGGCAACGATCAAGGGTTGCAAGACGTCGAGTCCAGGCCACTCCACTGCAGAGAATGTCGAAGCTTCAGCTAGCTACTGCCTATCTACTGGATTGAGTACATGCTCGCTTCAACCCTGCGCCTCCTTTGTACAGATCCGAAGCAAGAAGTCAGACCGTCCATGCGTGTGCAGTGTACAGAAAGGGCAACAGGCACAGCCGTCGTTGTCGAAGATATGCTGGTACACGCGGCACGGCGAATGTGAAGAAACATATGAGGAGAAGAGTCCGCCAGAAGCCGTCAACCGGTCGAAACCTGCGCCTCCCATGTGCTGATGCGAGTCATCATAGCACCCCGTGCTTGTTGCGACGCTGGTGTGTGTGGCGTCGGTGCTTGTAGGCCGCAGTCGGACTGGCCGTGACCGTAACTTCTACCTCCTCGATGAGGATCTCCCACGCCTCGTCACCCTTGGTCATGTAGCTGGTCGCTACAATATTGGCATGACGATTACCCTGGAAGTAGTTGTCTCTCAACGGAGCTGAAGTAATCTGCGAGTAGCTGTGCTCAACAGCTGACGGAGCGTCGGAGATACTGGGCGCAACGGCCGAGGAGGCTTCAGGGGAAGTTGCCTGAGCAGACGATGGTGCAGCCGGCGACGATGCAGCCGCTGACGACGAGACTGCCTGAGCAACAGCAATACCTCCTCCGTAAGCATCGGTGGCGGTTTTCGTAGCCGCTGAGTAGCTGAGGGTGGGCACGGAGGACGGCGTCACTATGGACGATGGAGCCGCAGAAGACTTCTTCGGTGCCTGGGAGGACGGAGCGGCTTGTCCTTTCGTGACTACAGGGTAGACAGTCGCATATTCAGGACCGGCTTGCACTGGAACACTGAGAGCGAGGCCATCACGAGGTCCTGCAGGGTTGTCATGAGCGACCTCACTTGGAACCTCGAACGTGCATTTTGCGGAATCCGAGTCGGACTGGAGAGTGAACAGGGGGCAGTCCTCGACTTTGCCAGAGGGATTGGTGCAAGTGTCGACAGCGTTCTGGAGGAACTTGGGGTCCCAGCCCATGATGAAGTCGCCGTGGTATCCGTAGCCTTGAAGAAAAAGTCAGCACAAGGCACTACGTGAATGCCAAGAGATTGACATACCAGTTGGGTCACCATTGGAGAGTAGGAACTGGCCTTCGATCCCGGCAAAGGCATTGGTGGCCCAGATGGTCTCGTAGAAGAGCGACGGGAGCTGCGTCTGGAAACCTGACGGGCACTCGCCAGTCATGACAAGGGAGGGATACGCCACGTGAGAGTGGTGGTCATCCGGGTTGACCTCCTTTCCGTTCCAGCAGGACGGGAACATCAGCTCGAGACGAAGACCATCGGCACAGTTGGCGTCCAAGTACTGCTTGTCGGGCATGAAGTGGCGGAAGAGCGACGGCTCAGGGTTCTTGCCGTAGTTGAGGCAGTTGAAGCCCAGCGCCTTCTGGCTAAGAGCAAACTGAGAAGTCTCATCGCCGCTCCAGTCAGACTTCGGAGGGTCCGGGACGGGCCAGGTGAAGTTGCGGAGTCTCTTGTCGCCAGCCAACATGGCAAAGCCGCGTGGGAAAGCCTTGATGTTCTCGCCGTAGAGCAGGTAGTACCTGCAAGACTGCGTTCAGTGACGTGAGGTTTGGGAGGAGGGGAAGATGAAGCTTACGCGAGCATGCCACCAACTTGTTCGACCATGACAGATGTACCGTTGGGGTACATGAAGTGAAGAGACGGTGTCCAGTAGGCCGACAAGTCCTCAGTGACACCGCAAGATGTGCACGAAGACTTGAGCAGATCGTCGGAGGTGGATGAAAGACCGAAGTCTGTGACCTCGATTAGTTCTCTCTTCAACAGATGCGCGTGAAGCAGATTGGGTGGGTGGGTTGTCCGTATGAACAAAGAGGGAGCGACAGGGCACAATGAATTCCACGACTTACTGTTGCCGCCGTGAATCGCGTGAACGTGGTCCGCAACGCTGCCAGAGTCGACGAGAGGATCAATACGACCGAGACCAGAGCGTGCGCGACATGGCAGGCGCCAGAACGCGTCGGAAACCCCGGTGAGGGAGAGGACGACCAGCACCGCGGTCAGGACGGATTGAGAGAGCGCGACCATCATGGAATCCGGTGACTGGGCTTGTTCGGTCGCGTTGACGAGATGTAACGACGATGACACCGACGGAGTGGATGTGTTTTGCGAGGCGACGTGGATGGTGTTGACTTGTATCCGAAGTCACGGTAGACAAAGATGTGGGTGTTCTTTAGTGAAAGATTGATGAACGGTAGAGAGAGTTGCTCAGAAGTGAGGTTCTGGTCTGGCGGTGCTCTGCGTTGTTCGTCTGATCGATTTAAGCGAGATGAGAGGGAGAGAGGGAGAGCGATCTGAGACGAGGTCGACCTGTGTCCTCACAATATCTATGCTTCTTCAACAGCAGATATATTCGCGGGTTCGATCAATGTCCTTGGCAGCAGATGAGACGAGCTCGCACGCGTAGATCGGATTCAAGCCGTGGTTCAGGCGTATAGGCCGGCGATCGCTCGAGCAGTTGGTCAAGCCGTATACGGATTCACGATGTGTTCAATGAATGGCACGACGAGACCGGGCAGCACAGGGCTTCACGGCGATGTCTGGTCAAAGGAGTGACTGTGGTAAGGAACGACGACGCGACAGATTCGGGCGGGAAAGGGAGGGGACTCAGGAACGCAAAGCACAGCGGAGGCGGCGCAGGATAAGGAATGAAGGGACGTTCAGGGGGACAGGGATGCCACTGGAACCGCTGGAAGCTGAAGCAGTCCCTCCTATCAAGCGTCGTGTGCAGGACAGCAACCGATTGACTTATGCAGCAAGCCTGACGCAGGAACGAGCGGTGCGCCAGGGCCATGGCCCGCGCCTAGTGGGCTGCGCGAACGTTGTTTGATGGTGGTGAAACGCCCGACTGGTTCCCGGCGAATGGCAGACAATCCCCGCGGCAGATCGCAATCCGCAGTCCACAGGCCTGTCTACTGTAGCTACCGAGGCTCACCACCCAACGATCGGGACGGCTCAACGATCGCTCCCCACCAACAACATCAAAACTTCAACACCGCGTAACTCTACCAATATGGG
>NAJN01000051.1:0-44254 GCA_005059845.1 Cryomyces minteri | reverse complement strand
CGAGTGCGGTGCGCTCCAAACCCTCGTCAGTGCCGCCACTGTGGTCCTCCTAGGATCTTTCTACGGCAACTTCACCCCCGCTGGTCGATCTGAACACTCTGTATCTGAAGGACGACTTCTCCAACGCCTGGTGATGGCTCCGGTAGTCTTAGGCCCTCTGCCCCACAAGGATGATGCCGTCGCGACGTAAGTTCGATCTCTGCACACCTACGGCCAGAAACGCGTTGCAAGAATGGCATGCGTATAGAGAGATGGGGGCTGCGGGAAGTCCTTGTTCACTGACAACTTTGACCTCAGGTGGAATTTCCTGGAGGCGGGAGTTGATCAGATCATGAACGCGCTCCGAGACGGCATCGACATGAAGTCCTACATGCAGCTTTACACTGCGATCCACAACTTCTGCACTTCACAGAAAGCCGTCAATTCCTCGCCAGCAGGAATAGCTATCCAAAACTATCGTGGAGGTGGTACAATTCCGCTCTCCTTGGGTAACCAGTGCAGTCATGCTAACTTGGTTCAGCGCATCTCCTTGGTCAGGAAATGTACGACAAGCTCAAGCAGTACCTTAGTGGCCACCTCAAAGAAATCCAGCAGAAGATGGACACGCACGCGGACGAGGCTCTCCTGACTTTCTACATTCGCGAATGGAAGCGCTACACAAGTGCTGGCGCCTACATCAACCACCTCTTCAAGTACCTGAACCGACATTGGGTGAAGAGGGAAATGGACGAGGGCAAAAAGGACGTACACGATATCTACACTCTGCATCTTGTGCGATGGCGGGATGATCTTTTCGGCAAGAATCAGAACAGTGTCATGGGTGCTGTCCTCAACCTTGTGGAGAAACAGCGTACCGGAGAGACCATAGAGCAGTCGCAGATCAAGACTATAGTGGACTCTTTCGGTAAGGCAGTCCATCCACCATGCTCCGGAGATCTCGTTAACACGCACAGTCTCTCTTGGCCTGGATGATTCAGATAGCTCAAAATCAAACCTAGAGGTCTATAAAGTACACTTTGAGCAGCCTTACCTGAAAGCTACGAAGGAGTACTACGAGAACGAGTCTCGACAGTTCCTTGCGGAGAACAGTGTTGTCGAATACATGAAGAAGGTGAGCCATCGTCACTGCACGAGTACTAGAGGACGCAGGAACTAACAGCGAACTAGGCTGAAGCGCGTCTCGCGGAGGAGAAGGAGCGCGTTCCTTTGTACCTTCTGAGTGAGATCATGGCTCCGCTGATGAAATGTTGCGAAGGTGCCTTGATCGCTACCCATGCCGAGCTCTTCCGGAACGAATTTCAAAAACTTCTCGAAGACGACCGACAGGAGGACCTTGGCCGGATGTACAAACTCTTGGCACGCATCCCGGGTGGACTTGACCCGCTGCGACACTCCTTCGAAACCCATGTACGGAACCAGGGCTTGCAAGCTGTCGAGAAAGTGGCCGCGGAAGGGGACAACCTGGAGCCAAAGATTTACATCGAGGCTTTACTCGAGGTTCACACGCACTTCCAGGATCTAGTCAACAAGGCCTTTGAGGGAGAATCAGAGTTCGTACGATCACTCGACAACGCCTGCCGTGACTTTGTGAACCGCAACAAGATTTGCAAGACTGGGAGTTCCAGATCACCAGAGTTGCTCTCGAAATACACCGACACAGTCCTCAAGAAGTCTGCAAAGAGCACCGAGGACGACGATATGGAGCATTTGCAGACTCAGATTGTAAACACCTCCACTACAAGTACCGTCTACTTTGCTGACGCATTTCTAGATGACTGTTTTCAAGTACATTGAGGACAAGGACGTGTTCCAGAAGTTCTATTCGAGAGCCTTCGCGAAGCGTCTTGTCATGGACACCTCCGCTTCTGGCGATTCTGAAACTAGCATGATCAGCAAGCTTAAAGACGCCTCTGGCTTTGAGTACACAAACAAACTGCAGCGAATGTATCACGATATGCAAACCTCCAAGGATCTCAACAACGCTTACGACGAATGGCGAAATACGCACCTCACTGAGGAGGACCGGAAAGCCGCTGTTGATACCAGCTACAGCATCCTAGGTACCGGATTTTGGCCACTGCAAGCGCCCACTACTGCCTTCGCGCCGCCACCTGTCATTGTGCGCACCTACGAAACCTTCGCACAGTTCTATCACACAAAGCACCAAGGACGAAAGCTGAGCTGGCTGTGGCACTTGTGCAAGGGTGAGATCCGAGCAAACTACGTCAAGATGGGCAAAATTCCATACACGTTCCAGGTGTCCACCTATCAAATGGCTATCCTCATGCTCTTCAATGAGGCCACTTCGGTGACTTACGACGAAATCATCGAAACCACCAAGCTCAACAAGGAGACGGTCGACCCTTCGATTGCCATCATGCTAAAGGCCAGAGTCTTGAACGCATCTCCGGAGGGGGCCAAGCAGGAGAGTGGCACCACGTACACGCTCAACTACAGCTTCAAGCACAAGAAAGTCAAGCTCAATCTCAACGTCACCATCAAGACGGAGGCGAAGCAGGAGGCGGAAGAGACGCACAAGACAATCGAGGAGGATCGCAAGCTACTCATGCAGGTCAGTATTCCCTCCCGATCAATGTTCCATACCCACCTGCTAACACAAACATCTGCAGTCTGCCATTGTGCGCATCATGAAGTCGCGCAAGAAGATGCGACATGCTCTTCTTGTCTCCGAGACCGTGGCGCAGATCCAGTCGCGCTTCAAACCGAAGATCCCCGATATCAAGAAGTGCATCGACATCCTGCTCGAAAAGGAGTATCTCGAGCGCCTCGACGACAGCGACGAGCTCGGCTATCTGGCCTAGGCGCACTTTCCGGTCAACTTCACTGATCGTTCTGTGCACGTTCTGTGCAGGAGGCAGAAGACTAAGCGATGAATTTCATGCCTTTCCGGGCTAGGGCAGGGAGGTAGCTTTCAAGGCGTCGGAGGCGCCAACAGAATCGTGGTGGATATGGAGACACAAGCGAGGATTTTGTACATCCCTCACCGTACACAGCATTTGCGAGTCCTACGTGCCGGAATGGGGCGGATGGACGTATTGATCGTCCTCTTCGGCGTATCAGCGAGCGGGCGCGAGGGGGGTGTCATCCTTTCACGAACTGATATCCGGCATTTGCATCACAGGGGAGCTGCCAAACGACCTCTCCCTCTCCTACCGTAGTCCACATAGACTTCGTCAAACATCACTTCATGACAGACTTGTAAGGCGTGAGAGCAAGGAGTAAGTTGTTTGCTGCTAGTGCATCCATTAATTTCAGACCGTGGCACCTGCCACACATCAACCAGCCGGATTCGAGTGCCTTCTGCAATATTGTCCAAGAGGCCTCGTCGGCGCCCTCCCGGTTGTGCAGGTAGCCGACTCGTCATTGCACTGTCTCGTGCAGCCCAAGCGACCCCAAATAGGGGGGGATTCCGCAGAACGTGAGGCTACTCGCCACGGAGCAGACGTCTCCGACCACAGCTCAATGATTGCCTGCTTGCTGCGCGTTACCCTTCCAGAGCCAAACCGCCCTAGCGCTTCCTACCACGAGAGTGAGAACGTGGCGGATTACTCCGGTTCTTCGAGCGCGACGCACAAAGTCCCCAGCTCCCCCCGTGCGCGTCTCGCGAGGCTCGTCCGGGTCAAGTATATAACGCACTCACATCACACGGCGCGACGTCCACATGCAACGCGCACCGCCTAGACACGAGCACCGTCCGTGACGCGAGCGGCGGCTACGGCGTGACAGCCCCAAGGACAATCGACGTGCGCAGATGGACTGAGGACTTGACCTGACCTCACGGATGCAACGCGCGCGTGATTGCTTCCTTCACCAACCCTGCTTTCACTGTGTGAAGCAACAACGTGAGCTGGCATTTATCGTAGCAGGGGGATATCAATCTCGAGTTTTCCTTGCGCCGCTGTTCCGCCATACTGCCCTCGCAGTCGGTCTCATCGCCGACCACGGGTCCCATCCCATCCCGTCCCATCTTCCCCACCCCCTTTGTTCCCTTTCCCCCCCAGTCCCGCTAGCCCTCCCCCCCCCTTCCTTTCGCCCCCACCGCCAAAAGGCTAGATCTTGTACACGACCCCGCCGCTGAACATGATGCGATTGCGGTCGTTCAGCGCGTCGAGCGCCGCTCTGGCCTCGTCCTGCTCGAACACCGCGCTTCCGACCCTGCCGTTCACCGCCGCGACCAGCACCGCCTCGTCCGCGGCGTCGTTGGCGAACAGCGGCGTGTCGATCAGCTGGCCCAGCGCGCTCTGGAAGAGGCTGAGGCGGGCGGGCGCGATGCTCGGCTGGGCCGGCGCGGGTTGCGACTGGGATTGCGAGGGCGAGTGCAGGAGTTGCGAGGCGGGCTGTGAGGAGGCGACGCTGAATTGCGACTGCGACTGCGGCTGCGGTTGGGAGTGGCCGTTGGTGGGGTGGCCGGTGCGCGTCGTGCGCGGCGTCGCGGTGTAGAGGTCGTCGCTGTCGTCGCCGTCGTCGGGAGCAGGGGCGCCGCTGGTGGCGTGGCCGTTTGTCGTCGTCGTCGTCGCCGTCGGGGCAGGACCAGGGTTGCCATTGGCGGTCCCGTTCGCGCCTCTACTCCTTGTGCTGGGCCCGCCTGTTCCAGCCCTACGACTCGGCGTCCGCGGCGTGGTGCCGTTGCGCAGCCGGCCGTTGCCGCCGTCATTGTCGTCTGAGTCGGAGGAGTCGTCGTCGCTGGACAAGGCGTCGGCGTCTGGGGCCCTGCTGACTTTCCTGCGCTTGCGGCGCTCGTCCTCGACGACTTCCTTGAAGAGGGCGAAGCGCAGGATGGCCTCGGCGACCTCTGCGTCCTTCTGCTCGACCCGGGTGGACAGGCGCGCTTTGGCATGGGCGGTCGACAGACGGATCAGCGTCTCCAGCGTGCGCGCTGTCATGGGCGACGTCTTGCGCTGGTTGCCCTCCATCTCGTCATTGCGCAGCGCCGAGTAGGTCGCGACGATGTGGTCCGCGGCGCCTTTGGTCAGGATCGGCTTGATGCGCGACTTGGCGTACTGAATGTATTTTTTGATGAACGGGATGCTGATGACTTCGGTGCGGCGCGCGGCGCCACGGCCGACTGTCACCGTCACGCCCGCGTGCAGCATCACGTTGTACTTCTCGTAGACGTCGGTCGGCCGGTTCGCGTCGCCTTCATCTTCGAGGCCGACGCCAAGGGTTTGATTTAGCTGCTCGCGGACGGGTGCGCCTTCTTCGGTGCCCGGCTGGCGGTAGCGGTGCATGCGCAGGACGTGCTCGGAGATCTGCCGGTCTCGCGCGTCTTCGATGTCGTCGGTGACGATGAAGAGCAGATCGAAACGGGAGAGGAGGGAATCGGGGAGGGCGATGTTGCGATGCGGGTCTTTATGTGTGTCGTACTGGCCGTAGATGGGGTTTGCTGCTGCGATGACGGAACATCGAGCGTTCAGTGAGGTGTGGATGCCGGCTTTGGCGATAGTGACGGTCTGCTGCTCCATGACTTCGTGGATCGCAACGCGGTCGATGTCGGACATCTTGTCGAACTCATCGATGCAAACAACGCCTCGATCAGCCAGAACCATGGCGCCTGCTTCGAGTCTCCTTTCTCCAGTCTCCTTGTCTGAGGTAACTGCTGCCGTGAGACCAACACCAGATGATCCTCTACCGGTAGTGGCGATCGCCAGGGGTGCGGTGTTCAGGACGAAACGAAGGAGCTGAGACTTTGCAGTCGAAGGATCGCCCACCATGAGGATGTTGATATCGCCTCTCAAGTGGGTGCCGTTGTCGAGGTTCTTCTCCATTCCACCAAGAAGCATGAGCAGGATGGCTTTCTTGATGTAGTCATGTCCGTAGATGCTGGGGGCTAGCGACTGGGACAATAGATCGAAGACTCTTCTTTGCTTGGATAGCTTGTTGATGTTGCGGATATCAGTATCCGTAATCGTGGCCTGGGCGATGCCTCCACCAGATTTTGAAGACAACAGGATGATGTTATTGGCCAAGATGAGCGTGCGGAAAGTCGAGCTACCAGAGCCTGCGTTTCGATTACCTAGGGACCTGTATATGCCCACAAGTTGTATTCTGTCACCCGGCTTGACTCGGTCCACAAGATCATCGTCTAGAATCACGTCGACGCCTCGAGGCAGCTGTCCGGCAGGCGCTCGCTCTGGCATCTCCTGGATGGATATGGTCTGATGGTCTCGGTAGGTGCAGTAGCCGTACTCTGTGACGAGCTGGAATCCACTCAACATTCATCGCACAACCCCGCATAAGAATTCGAACTTACCGCATTGCCTTCCTCGTCTTCCGTTGGGTACACACTCGTGCTAGCCGCCCCATTTGCTGTCATTGTCTGATCCCGGTACTCTCTGAAGTGGAAGGACGACTTTGTCTCGTTGTAATGTACGCTCTTCACCACCTTCGGTCTGACGAGAGAGCATTTCGTGACGATGCCCTCCAAGGACACCATGTGATTGAGGTGGTACGAAGCCAGTGTCCGCGGGTTGCATGCAAACTCGCCGAAGCTGCCGACGTACGCACAGTAGTATTTCTGTACATGTCAGTTAGGCGATTCGCATTCCGATCGCTCCATGACATACAGCATCCTCGGATGTCTCCTTCGCGGGACGGTTGAGTAAGGTGGTGACGATATTTTTGAGGGCTACGTCGAAGGCTTGGGCGAAGTCGAATGGCTGGTTGAGAAGTCTGTAGGCGTCAGCAATTGCCTTTCACCGAACAAGACGGCATCGCATACCCATCTGAAATTTCCCGATTGTGCGTCCTGATCTCATCCAAGCTGACCTATCTACCATGAGTGTTGTCTCATCACGGCAGGTCGGCCGAACGTACAATGAGTCTCCGTAAACCCCGATTGAGCATTAACACGATATCTGCGCGGTAGCTTGGCTGTCGTCAGTACGACCTCGCGGTGGAGACGAGAGGACGTGAATGTACCTGCGTGCTCGAGGGTCGTCTGCGAAAAGGAGTCAGCATTTGCACTTGTGATCTGACTCCACAATGAACTCACTCGGGTCAAGGAACTCCTCTGCCGCTCGTATGCGGTCTCTCACGGCTTCATCGCGAAGCTGTATGCCGTCCATATTGCGTTGGAAACGGTAGGCAGCGTCTAAGCGATGCTACACTCTCCCTGCGTTGGCCTGGCTCTCGTGAGTGTGGTGAAGAAGAAGGGTTTCGCGAAAGTTTAGCCTCGATGGCAGCTTTTGCAGTCGTCTGGTATTGTAACGGGCAATCTGGTTGTGGGACATGCAGTGCGTCTCGGTGTGATGCGATTTGGGTTGACGAAAACAAACGCGTTCATCTTCCACGCGCTCGCGTAGAGTGGTTTCTCGAAATGGTATAGCGCAATCCCCAGAAAGGCGTCGTCGCTGAGCTCCGCCCAAAACACTGCACCTCCCTCTCCACGCATCTCAGCCCTCAGTCAGTCGGTCAATCTTGACCTTGAATCCTAGACACTTCCTACCTACACTGTCAAGCAACCCATTCGCCGCAGACATCAGACTACCCAGCAGAATCCACACTTTTGTGACCGTCAGGCCTCTCTCTTGGTGAGTTCTAAACCACACGGCAGCGCTCGTTACTGTCTGGCATACCCGGGTTCCAGTCAGCATGCAGCTCGTCTCTCCCGATTGCTTTCCCGGTCCAGTTGCAGCTTTGTGCGCGCCGCCGAAGCTTCAAGCCTTTCGTAGAACTGAGCTTGATGGGGCTGTGGTGGACGACGTTCGTGGAACAGGCAATGGTTCATGAAACTTCCCCTGCAGTGCTCCGAGCTCCGAGGGATTCCTCCGCGACATAGTGGCTCGCTGCGTGGCGAAGACACGGGTGGAGATGGATTTGCTTGAGTGACGATACGACGATGTGACGATGGGGGTTTGGTATGGAAGAAGTCGGATGGGGTCGCCAATGGAGTGCTGTCATCTGGACTACACTCACACATTCTTGGTACTCCGCAGAGGTAGACTGACTGAGCTACCGCAACGAAAATCAAGTCACAGCGCCTACCAACCGTTGCTCGGACCATCGCAACTCCATAAATACCAGCACGTCACACCCCCCCCCCCCATTCACAGCTTGCTCGTCTCGCCGTCCTTCGCAATCTCCACCACTAGCTTCCCAAACTGGCTCCCCTTCTTCATATCCTCAAACAAGCCATCAATGCCGTCGATGTTGTCCAGGCCGTGCACGACTCGCGAGACGACAGGGCGCAGCTGCTTGGTCTTGACGAACTCGACCATGTCCGCGAACTCCTTGCGCGAGCCCATCGTCGAGCCGCGCACTTCGATGTTCTTGAGCACTGCGCCCATCAGGAAGGGCATTTGGGGGCCGAGCGTCATGCCGTAGGATACTATGACGCCGCCGGCCTAATCACGTGTTCGTCGCCGTTAGCCATGTGTCTGTTCCCATCGAAGGCTCCCCGTGCTTTGCGCGCACAACAGCAGCAACAGGAAAGGAAAAGCAGGGTAAGACTAACCTTGAGCAACCTCGACCCCTTACTCACCACGTCCCCTCCCGCCCCATCGATAATCGCATCCAAGAACTTTCTGTCGCTCGGCAGCTGCTCCAGCAGCTTCTTCTCCCACCCCTCGGCCTTGTAGCTTACCCCGCCTTGAGCACCCATCTCCCTTGCCCTCTTCAGCTTCTCCTCGCTGCCACTCGTCACGAAAACGTTGCACCCCGCCGCGCTCGCAAACAGCAGCGCCATCAGCGCCACTCCGCCGCCAATGCCTGTGATGAGGATGTTCCGCCCGGGCAACGCATTCCCGGACTTGGTGTAGAAGGCCCGCCACGCGGTCAAGCCCGTCAGCAGCAGCGCGGCGGCCTCGATGCCCGAGAGATGCGCGGGTGCCTCTTCGATCTCGCTCGCGTCTACGCACACGCTCTCCGCCAGCGTGCCGACCGGGTTCGCCTTCGTGCCTCCCAGGATCGCATACCCCTTGGCGTCTTCAGGCCCCTCGGGTGCGGACTTCCACCCCGTCCCGGGGTTCAGGATCACGCGCTTGCCGAGCCAGCTCTTCGCGGCGGGCGATGTGCCGGTCGACGTTACGACGCCGCAGCCGTCGGCGAGGAGGGGGACGCCAAAGGTCGTGCCGGGGTACAAATGCTGGCGGATGAAGAGGTCGCGGTGGTTGAGCGCGGCGGCTGTCACCCGGATCACGACGTCGTTGTCTTTGGGAGACGGCTCGGGGAGCTGAAGGTGCTCGAGAGGATAGTAGACTTGGCCGGGCTTGCCGTCGACTTTGCGGATGGCGATTGCGGTCGGCATCGTGGAGGGTTGGTAGGGCTGGGGTTCGTATATATGCCAATCGGGGGGTGTTCTCTTAAGAGATGGTAGTTGGTCCAGGTGTTTCGGTTGTCAATGTTTGATGTTGAGACTGGTTTGGCGAAGAGGATAGGGTTAACGGCTGAACTAAAGGAAACGGTAGGTAGGATGAGACGTACCAGCAACCGATGATGCAGCTTTGAAGTTCCCCACGTTTCTCTTGAGCCGAGGACGTACGGCAACCGACAGGGGTTCGCGAAGTCAACGAGACAACCTCAACCTCCTCCACACACACTCGCCCAAGCACCAAATCCAGTATGTGTGCGGCTGCTCGTAGTAGCACTGAAAACCCTGCACGCTGTCCTACAGTCCCCCTGTTGACGAACTTGTCTCCGGACATATCTCGTCCCCTGGCAACACGAGTATATACATCGAAGCTCATTGACGACCACCGAGCCCAGCCTTGAGCACCCAGGATCCACACGTCGAGACCCAACGACGGCGCGCAGAGTCTTGCTAGCTTAGCCGCGCACACGCAACCGGTGAACGGTCGTGCCACTGCCCGCTCATCCATGGTGGCTTTGTGCCCGCCGTGAGATCCTCTCGCGGACCTTGCTCCACCTTGCTTCCTCGGTGCCGAACAGTGGAGGAACGCGGCAATCGATGACTCGAGAACGCCCCAGCGAGTGTGCGGAGACGTCGAGGAGACCCGGCCGTGCCCCGTGCAAGTTGCTGCAAGCGGCGGCGGTGTCAGATCGAGCATCTTTGCAAGCAGGCCGACTGTACGTCACTGCCCGTGGCAGTCGAGGTGCTTCCACATCGAACTCTGGTAACGTCACAACGGTAGCCAGTAGTAGAAGCAGTGTGAATGCTACGCGCCTAGCACTGCTGCTCCTGCTACTGCCTATCACTCGAGACACATGGGCACAAATTGCTACACGAAAAAGCTCATGGATCCTAGGCGATGGCCTGCGATTAATGCAGCTCCGGAGTCACTCGTCTGCCACGACCAGTGACCTGTAGTTGAAGCTAAGTACGTACTTGAAGTCGATGTGTAGAGATTATTGTAGGATTCGATCACGATACTAACTACGTGCTACTGTGTGCACAGGATATAACAGTGGTATGTTCGGCGCGACATCGAGGACTCCCCCTCCCCTTTTCAGATATCCACCGCTTTCCCTACACCTTGTGCTCGACCTCGGTGACGTCGTGCTGGACGGCGCCCTTGTCCGTAAGGCCCATCTCGGAGGCGTAGGTGGTGTGTGGCCTCCACTTAGACGAGGTGCGCGGCGTGCACTCCTCAAACATGCGGTCGACCTGTTCGAGCGATAGACCCTTGGTCTCCGGCACGAGGAAGTAGGCGTACGCGAGGCAGCAGCAGCACAGCGAGCCCCAGACCCAGAAGACCTTGGCGCCCAGGTTGCCCTTATCCGTACCGACCATGTAGGGAGTGATGACAGCAATGATCTGTGAGTGACTATTAGTGGTGGTCCAGAGAATAGGTGAAGTTAGATTAGTGGACTTACGCAGTTCCAGAGCCAGTTGGAGGCGGTGGAGAGACCGACACCGCGGGAACGGATCGGGAGAGGGAAGATCTCGCCGATGAGCACCCAGGCGCCAGGTCCCCAGGTCGAGGCGAAGAAGAAAATGTAGATACAGATGAAAGCGATCATGGCGCTGACGGCGTTGGGGTTGCCAGTGCCGTTGTTGGTGACAGTGCCGATGATGGCGACGATGAATTGACAGACGACCATTCCGAGAGCACCCCAGATCAGGAGCGGGCGACGACCGAATTTCTCCACGGTCCAGAACGAGATTGGGGTGGAGCATACGTTGACGAGGGTGGTGATGAGACCAATCAAGAAAGGGTTGCTGATGGTGTTCAATGCCTGGAAGAAGGTGGTACCGAAGTAGAAGATGAAGTTGACACCAGTCCACTGCTGCATCATCTGGAGTGATGTGCCGAGAATAGTGCGGCGAAGGTTGCTGCCGGGGTCTCTCAAGCTGCCCTTGAAGCAGACAATCCAGCTGTTGAAGTAGCTACCTTGAGGAGTCACCTGGAGTTCGTACTCGTGATTGGCAACAATCTCAGCAACCTCTTGCTGGACGTACACGGAGTCGCGCGGCTGTCCCCGAAGACGAGCCGTGACCTCGACTGCCTTGTCGAGCTTTCCTTTCTTGACGAAGTACCGAGGCGATTCGGGGAGGAGGAAGAGACCGGTGCCGAGGATCAAAGCCCACGCCATTTGGATGCCAATAGGAATGCGGTAGGACCCGGTGTCGAGACGGTTCTGGGTGGCGTAGTCGACGCAGGAAGCGAGCAGAATACCAATCGTGATACAGAACTGGTACCCGGAGACGATAGCTCCACGGACCTTCTTAGGAGCGACCTCAGACATGTAAAGGATGATGATGGCGGACACAAATCCGACACCGATGCCGGCAATGAGACGACCAGCGACCAGGAGACCTAAGGTGGTAGACGCAGTCTGAAGAATGACACCAATGATAAACACGATACACCCTATTATGACCGTGGTCCGGCGTCCAATGAAATCAGCAATGTCTCCAGCGGCGATGGCGCCGAAGAAGGTGCCCGCAGACAGGATGGAAGTGATGAGAGACTTGTCGGACGAGGAGAGGGTGAACAGCGCACTCGAAGTCGTAGGAGGATACGGCAGGCCGGTGTAGAGGTGGACGAAATAAGGCATGCCCATGACACCGCTGATGTAACCCGAGTCGAAGCCGAAGAAGATGCCACCGAAGGCTGAGAAGGCGCACATCATGTAGGCCTTGGCAGTCACTGGGGCCTCGATGCGCCCAGTGTCCACCGTGCCGATCACAGCTCCGCCGGGCATGATGGAGGTTTGGTGTGTAGACTTGGATGGGTGAGGATGAGTGAGGGTTGAGTGGGGGTGAGTGAGGGTGAGGTCAGGCCAAGAAGCACGTCTGGCAGAGGGAGAGAGAGAGGCTGAGGGGGAGGAGGAAGGGACGAGAGGATGTGACGCCCAGTGGCAGATTGGGATGAGAGGAGAGAGGTGCAGCGAGGGGGGGCAAGCACCGCATATTGAAGTGCGCCTGCGACGATGGAGCTTCCAAAGGCTTCGCAGCCCGTCGTGGAGTGTCCCGTGCCTCGTGGTTGCTAGGTGATGCGCGCTATGCTCCATGGGGTCTCCGCCGTCCAGAACAAAGGCGAGCAGGAGCCTGGAGGCGTCCAATGAGACGGCGCAGAATGGCAGGATGTGGAGAGCCGGGGGTGGAGCGACAATAAGCGGAAGTCACGAGCGCGAGAAGAGGCGGGTGGCTGCAATTTCTCTCTTGTTTGACGACAAGTAGAGAATTCAGCTGGCGTTTGGTGCTCCCCACCATCGTCTCGTGACGGCTGAGTCTCTGTTGCTCTACAAGGTAGCTCGGCCTACTCAAGCAACGAGAGCGACGTTGCCGTGTCGTCCAGCATTCCAAGCAGGAACCTCCAGACAAGCTTCGTCTGTGAAGTTCCTCCCACCGAACTTCTCCCTCGGTGGCGGGTACAGTGCCTCGGCCTGCACGAGAGCTGCAGATTAAGAGCTCACTAGCCGCCGGAGCTGCGTCCATCGTGCGAGTGGCGCCACTGGCGCGCTCAGCACTGACTGCCGTGCGTTGGTACGCTGACTCAAGGCGAACCTTCTTGCGACTTTTGTGGTTCACGTGCAATGAAAACACTTGGAGCTCACGCCAGATGAGAGGGAGCCCTTCGGTCTGTTCTCGGACTCTCTTACGGCGTGACCAGAGCGGTCGAAGAGACCGGTCCTTGGAGAAGACCCCATCGCCGCTGGACACTGTCTGCAGCTTGGCAACGACGGGGACGGTGCCGCTGTGGGAGGCTGAGCCCGTGCAACGAGGTCAACACCTGAGGTCGAGCACGATCGAGACCAGCCTTGCACAGAAGCACCGCAGACGTGCCAGAAGATGCAGGAAGACACGACCAGATGGTCGGGGTCCCCAGATCTCCCACGCATGGTCTGGCTTCGCCGACCAGCCTTCCCTGCGTTGCCGCCACCTCGAAGCTGCCACCGTTTGCGCTGCAAGCCACCACCGTGGGTAGCCTGAAGTCATCGAATCTAAGGTACTGTCGTCGGTGAAACTTCCGCCCGGACCGTCCTCCCGTGTGTCTCGGATCGAAATCTTCCAGCCACGTCTGACAGCCTGGAACCGAGCAACTGCCGGGTCTGCTAGCGTCCCAAAGCTCGACTGCAGGCGGGACTTCAGCTTCGAGTCGCTCTCGTGGTCGTGGTCGTGGTCGTGGTCGTGCGACGGTGGGATGACGGGCTGCCAAGCACCAGAGCACTGGGACGCTGACAGTTCCTGGAAGACTCCATCTCCGAGGATTCTGGGCGTCCTGTCACCAAACGAAGAGGCTGGACAGCGAGTGAGCCGAGGGAAATCCAGTGGAGAAGGTGATCTTGCAGGACCGCCACTACCTAGTGTCAACTTCCGATAATACCTCCGTCAATCATTCACTACCGCCAAGCAAATCTAGTGCACCGCCCAAGGAACATGGACGTGTCCATATCGGACTCCGGCAGGCCTCCAACAGAAAGAGCCGCTGAATTCAGGCCTGTGGACTTCCTCAGAAAAGGCCATAGTCAATCTGGGGATCTTTACAACGCTCCGGGATCAGCACTCCTCATCCTGAATCAGCCTATTGAAGACGCTGAGACGTTTGATAGGATATGGCAGCACACTAGCTACCGTCTCTGTGCTGATGGAGGTGCAAACCGCTTACACGACATGGTTGCAGCGAAATACACCTCCAAAGCCCCAGAATATGTCAGCGCAGTTCCCACCTTCCCTACCCAGCCAGCCTACTGATCTGTAGTAGCTCCCGAGCATAGTTCACGGCGATCTTGATTCCTTGCGAGAAGATGTCCGGACGTATTACTCGAACCGCGGTGTCGACATCTCGCGAGACCCCGATCAGTACAGCTCCGATTTTGGAAAAGCGATGCAAAAGATTTTGCGAAGGTTTGCTGAAACACTTGCTGAAACACCCAATGTCCAGCAGAAAGTCCTCATCCATGGAGGTCTAGGCGGCAGAGTCGACCAGGGCATAGGTATGCTGCATGAGATGTTCCGTGAGCAGCTGAACCATCCGGCGCTGCAGATGTGGCTCTTCTCCGAGTCCAGCATTTCTTTTATCCTGCTGAAGGGCATAAGTATCATTCACACGCCAATGTCCGAGGCGTACCTCACACCGAATGTCGGCATACTGCCGATCTACGGTCCAGCGACAATCTCAACCAAAGGGCTAGAGTGGGACGTCAAAGACTGGAAGACCAGCATGGGAACTCAAGTCAGCACGAGTAACCATATTGTAGCCGATCGCATCGCGATAGAGACCGACGCACCTGTACTATTCACTGTAGAGCGAGCGCCTGAGCTGCCGGCATAGCCTGCACATCTACTGGGTCTATTCGAGAATCAAGCACAATTGTATATCGCAAACCCAGTTCATGTCCGTCATGCCATTTCAGAAGACCTTCCTGCATTCTGGTGGTTTCCGTCTTCCTTCCGATTTACCATCGAGAGTGGGTATTGTATCTCGTGAGGAAAGCCTTCAGCAGAGTCTCGTTTCGTTACAACAACCTCAAAGTCCGTCTAGGTACTGGCAACGTCCCTGCAGCAGGAAACGCTTGATCGTCTCTAGGGATTCTATTTACGCAACTCCGAATTCAGCCAACGTCGAGCAATGGAACCCTCCACCGTAGCTCATTCGCGGCCTGATCCGCCGAGTGTGTAGTGTAGCCAGCCACAGGTCCAGTTTGGGGTTGTTTCCTACTCAATCACACCTGCCTCCAACGCAGAAGGCACCACCGCTCATACTCTCGATCTCCGCAGATCGTGGATGCGAGCCTTCTTGTACAAATAGATACACAGCAGCGCCCTTTCCAGCAAAACACGAGATGCCACCGCCCAGGCGAGCAGAGGAAGACGCCTCCTCGTGCCGTCTCTCCCCTCCACCGCCCTCGTCTCCCTAACAAAGTCGTCCGGGAAAGGAAAGCAGAAGACCCAGAAACGCATGCGCGAACAACACGACTCCTCGACAACAAGCAACTTTCGAGCGCCGGGTTGGCTGTCCAAGGCCACGACGCGAAGTTGAAGTAAGGAAGCGATAATGCCACTACTCCCTCCGGTGGTTCAAATGAAGCAACATGCTACGCTGCGTCTGCAAGCGATGGCAACGGTGAAGCAAATGACTGTTCCGAACGCAATGCACGTGGCGCGTCAGAACGACAACCCGTGATCGATCGTCCCACTGCGGCACCTTGGCGGGGTTGTTGGCCCTGCGTTTCCGCGACTACCTTTTACTCCTGGGGTACAGTGGCGCCCATGGATCTCTATGGAGGGTTTATTGATTGGTGGATGGACGGATGCCAACCACCTATGACAATCTTAGGAACGTCGAATAGGACATGGCTGCCTTTCAAGTACTCATGAATACTTCGGTAAGTATTCACCGCAGGCACCCTCAGTGTCTTGTCAACTCTTGAGGGTTTAGGGTCAAAGGGCGAGAAGCAGAGTAAGAGGATGAGGGGAAAAGGAAAGAGGAGGAGAAGAGCGTTTACGCCGTCCAGTACGACACGTTCCTCCAGTCCAGAGATGGGACAAGGCACAACGCGAACAAAGAGTTGCACGCGGAGGAGATTGCAGCAAACGGTGTGAGGCCCCCTGTATGTACCCAGACCGAGATCAGACCACGCAAATCCCAGAGTATGTACGAACTCCCGTCCGCCTCTCCGGGACGCGAACCCAGAACCACGGAAGCTGTCTAGAAGCACCCGGACCCCACGAAAACGCCGTGTCGGAGATCGCTCGCAGTACAGCGCGCTCACGCGTTCCCCAGGCTCAGCTTGACCCACGACAGCACCTTGGCCTGGTTCAACGTCATCGAGTCCATGCGCACGACCGTCTCCTTGTACAGACAGTTGTTCGAGCGCTCGTAGTGGCACAGCACGGTCCGGAGCATGCCGCCCTCGCGGCCGCAAAGCAGCGCCACCGACGGCGGTCGCACGGCCGAGAAGATGCTGACGGTCAGCGCGCCCGTGTCGACGAGCGTGAAGAGGCGGTGGCCCTTGGGGAGGCGGGACACGCGCGGGTCCCCCGCGGCGCCCGGGCACCGCACCCACGCGGGCTCCTTGCCGATGCGCTCGCTGAAGCGCGGGTGTGCCACGTTCGGGTGCTTGGCGAGGTCGACAGACTGCACGCCCTCGCGCTCGGCGAAGACGGTGCTGGAGGGCTCGTAGGTGAGGCGGTCGTCGTCGTTGCCGAAGATTGTTTCTTCCAGCGAGTCGATGGGCATCACGCCCTCGAAGCCGACGAGCCACGGCGCGGACTGCATGACGCGTCCGCCGTACAGACGCCGCACCGACGCGGGCGCGGCCAGCGCGAGCAGGAAACTGCCCAGCAGGCAGAAGGCGCCGAAGATGACGAGGCTTTGGTCCCCGATGACGTCATTGGCGAGCTGGGCGACGTCGGCGCCGGGCGGTGGCGCGTCGAGGAGTGTCTGGTTACTGCTCCAGCGGTAGGCGTAGCGTGCGATGAGGGCGAGGCCGAGCGCGGCCCAGGCGGCGCCGGAGCGGAGGACGAGCTCGGCGAGCAGTTTCTTGAAGCCGGCAGAGCGCTTGTACTTGATCTGCGGGAAGGCCTTCCAGCGGATGGAGATGCCGCGGCAGGCGTCGAGGATGAGCTCTTTGTCTTCGCCGACGCCGGCGACTTGGCAGAGCGGCTCGATGTCCCAGAGCTGGCTGTTGTACTGGTCGCGCTCTGTCAGCGAGAGGAACAGCTTGTCGTCGTTTTGCTTGGCGAAGGATTTTGCCGGCAGCATGCACACCATGCGCTCCATCAGCCGGTCGGTGTCATTCTCCAGCGAAAGCCGTGCAAGACCCTCGAAGAGCGATTCGTCCTTGTCTTCTAGCTGGATGCGCTTGTGCAGGAGGCCCATCAGGGCATAAGCTCGGTCGGCCTTTGCGAAGAGCTGGCTTGTTTTCTTGTTCGTGAGGGCTTCGAGGGCTATAGCGAAGAGTTCCAATCGGCTGAGTGTGAGGACGTTCGAAAAGTGCTCGGCCAGCAGTCGAGTGGGCTGGTTCTCGCCGTCTTCTACGTCCTTATCCGCCCAGACATCGTAGGTGAGATCGAGCTTGGTCAGCACCTGCGTTCGGTACAATGGCCCCTTCGCAGCCGCTGGCGACGCTTCAACCAAGGCGCTGCTTGACGTGTCCACAAGACGAGGGGGTTCCTCCGGCCCCAGAGGCATGCAGAACTTGAGCTCCTGCTTTGCGGAGAGCAGGCCTTCAGGCTGTAGACCATCGTCAGCGACTCTCACAAAAGAGCGATTTTGCCAACCTACCAGAGTCCACATTCTTTCTCCCCAACTCCTTTTGTTCTCGAGTGAGAAGTCTCTGAGAATGACACAGACCGGTCTCGCGCCTCTGATGACATCGCACATGCAGTGTACATCCTGGGTTAAAGTTTCCTTATCAGAATTTGGCGCGCGACAGATGTAGTCCAGCCAATACGCATCTACTCCCTCTTCGGCGGCCATTGCTTCGGCCATTGCCTCGACGTGCTTGCGGGCCACATTAGCTGCCTCAACTTGTTCCTTGTCCTTGGCATTCTTGGTCCGAAAATCCCACTCGAGGTCCGTATCGAACTGGTCTATCGTGTAGCTTATAAAGACGTACGGTCGGCTCTTGTGTGGGTTCGGATCAAGAGTCCATGGGCCATCGGACGTCTTGACAACGAGCTGTCGTGGTCGCAAGAGTCTGACTTTCGAGGAGAGCTTCGTCGATGCCACCTTCTCTTGTTCGGCCTTCTCGTCGCCGTCCTCGAGTGGCGCTGCATCCATACGATTCCTAGCGTGTTTCGGGTACTCCCAGTAGAAGTTGGGGAAATCTGTGTACGAGTCATCGAACTCGGAGGACTCCCATGCCTTCTCAAGTGGCAGAGACAGCAGGACGAGAGTCGGGATTATGACCAAGAACACCCTGAGACACGTCTGCACGACGCCCCAGAATGAGCGTTTGCCCTTCTCTTCTCCACTCCTCAAGCCTAGTTTGCGATCTGAAGGCCTCAGTGCCCACTCCGACAAGGCGAGGACTGGCGGGATCTTCCCCTTGATCTTGACGCGCAACCAATCGCCGCAAACAGTATCTCTCGCTCCTGGCGCGCATTGGACAATCATGCGTTTGGGAACGTATTCCGTAGGAGAGATGTATCTTAGAACATCCTTCTTCTTGTAGGTGACACGGCCAAAGTAATCTCGGTGCCGGTACTCCTTGTTGTCGATACCCTTTTCGAGTTCGTGCAAGGGATGCTCAGCGCCAAACTCAGTAGGGAACTTCTGGCGATTTGGCCGCCGATGGACGTAGCCTTGGATGAAGCCCCTCTTGCCGTCGAAGTAGTCGGTCTCTTTCCAAGACACGGTCCGCTTCACTGGAGCCCACACCGACGTCCATGCCGAAGCGTTGGGCTTCCACGTGCGGCTTTTGACAGGGACGTGTTCGTCGTCTCCATAGGAGAACGACTGAACATGTGCCGGTGTGACCGTGCTTTGGGATGTCTTCGAGGTTTCGTTGACACTGTTGTCGTCCAACATCGCTGATACACAGTGAAACAAGAGGCGAGGATAGGGAATGAAGGCCTATACCAAGAGAGATGGATGATGGAGAGTGTGAACGCAACAAGGGGAAGAGAGATTGTGGGGGGATACGCTCGATATGTGCTACTGAGCTATCACGTACATCCATTGGGGTTCATGGCATCGTCTAGCTAGCAGCTACGGCAGCGGCCACCTTCCGTCGTGCTTAAGATAGACCAAAAGACTTGGAGGATTTGGGGGCCAAAAGGCGAGTGCTGCCTTTGTAATCCGAACCCGAAGAGCCTCATCTCCACAGAGCTCAAAGACATCTTTCTGGTTGTGGCTGGAGTAGCCAGACTCGAGCCTCTCACCTCCATTGACCTATAATGCTGGCACACTTAGCTAGTTTGAGGATGGTCCACTTCGATCTGAAGAACTATGTAAGCGAAGGGGAAACGTGCGCCTCAGGAATAGAGATAGCTTGTAGGAGATGAAGGCAGGAGACCGTTGGCTTGACGTTAGAGTCCTTGCCAACCTCCCGTGCCTCCTCGTTGCAGCCCAGCGCCACCAACCAGGTTCAACAAACATCGCTGCTTCATGTTGCGATGCGATGGTGCCCTGTGACATCCATGCCTTGCAGGATGCGGGTGTGCAGGCCTGCGAGGCGAGGCGAGTCTAACGAGCGCGCTAGCTCTTTCGGGCCACGGAGGATCTTCCATGCGAGCATGCATCTTTCTTTCGCATGTGTGGGACTCAGCGCAGCTCATGGGGGGTGACGGTGGTGGTGGTTGGTTGGTTGGTTGGTTGGTTGTTGGTGGTGGAACTCAAGTCGCCAACTCGTACATACTGACATGCTGTACTTCGCTACAGAAGAGGGTGAGTCGTAGGTCGGTAAGACGTCGCTTCTAGTATGAAGAGTATCCCGGGCACAGTATGTTGGGTGTAGTCGTGGATCTGGGTCAAGGAGGGGCCCATCAGACTTTCAGGTTGCGTTGCTACATACCGACAAGACCTATGTACATGAAATAGTCGCAACAGAATCGATCACGCCTCCCTCAACCCCTCATGTCCAGCCCTTCGCTCCAACCTCTTCTGAACATGCTCGTGCCTGATGGCCCACAGCGAGAGGCCAATACCCAACACACTCGCGCCGCCCGTGACCCAGTACGAGCGGGCGTAGCAGTTCAGGCCATCAGGACAGTCGCGCTCGCCACCGGGCAGAATAGTCGAGTGGTGGTCGTATATCTTGCCGTATGTCAAGTTAAAGATATTGCCGAACAGCACTGGTGATAAGATCATGCAGCCCCAGTTCAGGCTCAGTCCCTCGACACCGAATGCATCGGCCACGAGTGCGGGATAGACGCCGAAGAGGGCACCATACGCGAGGCCGGTGAGGCCGGACACGGCCCAGAGGAAGTTGGGGTTCTCGATGCGGAGGGCGCAGATCTGGGCGGCGAGGAAGATGGAAGCGGAGGCGAAGAGACACCAGAAGCGGCTGCCGTGGAGGCGCTTGACTACTATGTCAGAGCCCACACCTGGAGATTGTAAGCGGTGATGATGTATGGGTAACTTATTGGACGACCATACCACTCAACAGTCGGCCACAGAAGCTCATGAACGATAAGATAGAGACGTGCATGAGCTGTCGTTTCTGGATGAAATCCTTGGACGCCGTGTCATCGTAGTGGCTCCACAGTGCTTTGGCCTGAGTGCGTTTAGCGATTTTGTCCCGCATCCTCATCGTGTGGAACTCTCACATCATTGCCAATATTGCTATCAGGATGTCAGCGGGCTAGTACGTGGTGGTACTAGAGCACGCACTTACTTGATCGTCATTAGTCCAACACCCGTGAGCAACCCAAGCATGACAAAAAGCTGCCAGAACTCAGGCTTCGGTAAAAGTGATATGCCTGTGATGTCTGGTTTGTGTGAGCGACGATCCTGATTTGCAACTTCCTCAGGACCCGAAAGATCCCCTGGACCAGAGGATGATTTAGACACTAGGGATGACCTCTCATCGGCATCAGATGGAACACTGTCTGCACAAAAAATCTCGGCAGCTGTTCACGGAGAAGTGCATCTATAGCAACAGGGACTGAACCACTTACTTGGTTCATAGTCCATACTGTGCCCGCTGTATCTCCTCTGTCCAGACCTCGTTCGATGCAGCTCGTTCGAGTCTTTCCGAATGAAGGGTGGCCGGTCCTCCTCGTCCGGCAGTGTTGAGTATGTCGGTTGAGGAGGTAGGACACGCAGAAAAAACATAGATACAAAGACCAGCGAGAAGGTGCCAATGGCGAGGAGCAGGAGATAACTGGAGGTGTTATCGGGAAAAGCAAAGCCAGATATCATAGTAAAGGCAAATGCACTGAGACCAAACCCAGACAACGGGAATGCTGTTGCTGTTCCCCGGTGGTGCGGCCAGTTCTGGGCGCCTTTACAGAGTCAGAGTCTAGAGAGCCATTTCAGTTGAGGTAAAACTCACAAACTTTGATCGACGCTGAGAATGCAGAACAACTGCCCAAGCCAGTCAAGTAAGCAAGAAACATCAACAAGGGCACGTTCATGGATCCAGGTCCATCATCAAAGGCTGCAGTACAAGCTTAACGGATGTCAAACAACTTGGTCAAGGTGTCTCCCTACCTTTGCGTAATGGAAAATATCCCGCTCCAAGCGCGATAGCTCCGAGAAAAACAGCTGGTTTGGGACCCCTCGAATCTACCAGCAATCCAACAGGTATGCCGGATGCGTACATGCCGATATTGCCTGCCACGCCCTAGCAGGTTTCAGCCTCTCTTCCCCAGTATAGCAAGAGCCCAGTATACTCACAATAAGGTTGCTTTGGGTAGCAGAGAGCTGCATGCGATCGGCAAACTGAGGTCCCCATGCCGAGTAGGCATACTACTGAAGCGGTCAGGTCCTGTCGAAGTGATTCAATGCGGCGGTATCCCTACGTTTGTCCCGCAAGCCAAGGACGCGAACGTTGCAGCTACCACGGAGACTATCCTCGCTGTCTTCAAAGCTCGCTCATGCATGATGAGCGTAAGCAGCTGAAGCGACGGAGCCCTCGTGTAGGGTCGGAAAGTTGGAGAAGAGTGTCTATGACATCGATTGGCGTGCAATGCCGGCGAAGTGCTAAGTGCTCTGATACACCACAATTGCGCCCTTGCGCTGGATCGAGTCCTGCCGAAATCACTCGAAAACGTGGAGGATGGGTTCAGGCAAGCCTTCTAGAGTAGCTGGAAGATTTGCAAAGATTGAAGGGTCGTAGATGCTGAGATATCGGGTAATTTATCGAGATGGTGTTTGCGCGTGGTAGCCATTGTCCGACGATACCGATGGAACAGGCAAGTCGGCGTTGATGATCAACAAGTCCCGAGCCGCGGTCCAAGCTTTCCTGGCTGCACTCCAACGCAGCAGTGACGCCTCATCGTTCTACATCTACCTTACTCTGCATCAGCATCAGCACCGATAGCGACACCATGGGTGCTCTGCTGTCCCTACCTTTACTCGCGCTACCTAGCGTGGGCACCGTACGTCTGCTTCAACTCTTCCCCTGAAGCGCATTGCTGACTTGTCTGCCTAGTTCGTAACATTCGCCGCAAGCTGTTGCGGCGCTGCCACCTGCTCTGCAGTATGCAGCGCATGCGGGAAATGTCAGAACAGGTGAGAGTGTACGGTGCATTCTCGGAGCGCTACACACTGACACACTGGACGTCGCAGCATGGCCACTCGCATAGCCTACGCCATTATCCTCCTCGTCAACTCCATCATCTCCTGGTTGATGCTCACCGACTGGGCAGTCAAGAAGCTGCAACACCTCACACTGGATTACATGACGATTAGTTGCAACGGAAAGAGTTGTTATGGTTTCGTCGCGGTCCACCGAATGAACTTCGCTCTGGGAGCCTTCCATGCGATCCTCGCAGTCGTTCTGCTAGGCGTCAAATCGACGAAGAACGGACGCGCATCGATACAGAACGGTTTCTGGGGACCTAAGATTATTGCTTGGCTTGGACTTATAGTCATCACCTTCCTGATCCCGGACGGCTTCTTCATTACATGGGGCAATTATTTCTCTCTGGTTGGCGCAGTGCTTTTCCTGCTACTGGGACTGATCCTGCTTGTCGACCTTGCGCATACCTGGGCTGAATACTGCCTGGAGAAGATCGAATTCCACGAGTCCAGAGGCTGGAGGATCATGCTGATTGGGTCAACGCTGAGCATGTACCTGGCCTCGATCGCTATGACCGTTGTCATGTACATCTTCTTCGCTCACAGTGGATGCTCAATGAATCAGGCCGCGATTTCGGTAAATCCACACTCTCGAAGCAGAAGAGCCACGCTAACAGTCACAGGTTAACTTGATCCTGTTCCTGGCTGTGTCTTTCATTTCCGTCCACCCCTCAATTCAAGAGACCAACTCCCGCGCTGGCCTGGCCCAATCTGCAATGGTCGCGGTCTACTGCACCTACCTCACCATGTCAGCGGTTGCCATGGAGCCTGACGACAAGTTCTGCAACCCTCTCGTCCGTGCTCGCGGCACCCGCAAGGCCTCGATCATTATCGGAGCCATTGTAACCTTCCTCACAGTTGCCTACACAACCACCAGAGCAGCAACATACGGGCTGGCACTCGGTGGGAAAGCATCTGTGCAACTTCCCGACGATGACCAGGAGCACGGACTCGTGACGCAGCAGCCGGACAGCCGCCGCGAGATGCGCGCAGAAGCGCTTCGAGCAGCCGTGGAGAGCGGCAGTCTGCCCGCCAGCGCCCTGGACGAGGACAACGATTCGGATGACGACGAAGACGACAAGAACCCACGAGACGACGAAAGAGGCTCGACGCAGTACAACTACTCGCTCTTCCACATCGTCTTCCTGTTGGCCACCGCCTGGGTTGCCACGCTTCTCACCATGAACGTTGACGATAAGCAGGGCGACTTCATCCCAGTTGGAAGGACGTACTGGGCGAGCTGGGTCAAAATTGTCAGTGCTTGGGTGTGTTACGGAATCTACACTTGGAGCTTGATCGCGCCGATCGTGCTGCCTGACAGATTTGATTATGCCTGAGCTCAACGAACTCTACTTATCCGGGAGATGGCGTTCTGGTAGTATTCTGGTAGCATTCTCATTGCTCTTCCTCAACAACCTTTCCGTGAAGTCGTCGGTGCTTGCGTGAGAACGATGGGAAGGCACGCACCCTTCGCACTCTAACTCGGTAAGTGGGTCTTCTGAGCTGCGCATTCCTGCCCTGCTACCCACCCGTCTTTCCACTTGGTCGAAGTCTGCAAGCCTACCTTACCTTGATGGCCTAGTGCATGGCATCTTGCAGGTGGTGTTCTTTTGGTAGTCTATTTCGAAATCCCTAAGCCGTTGGGTCTAGTCCGTGTCTAGTACGTCTCCCACACGCCTCGACGAAGGTACCTCTCACTGAGCACTGTTGCGCCATCGCACACTCCCTGGGCCAAGCCCACGTATCTCCCGTCACCCGCCCCGTCCTCCTCTCTTAGCCCAACCTTGTGCACAAACAACCTCCCACCAGCATCCGTGCTACAAAAGCCTAAGGTATTCTCCTCAACGTCCGCGCTCTCGCTACCAGACTCCGCCTCCCACCCCACCCTGCGGCATTTTCCCATCGCCCAGCTGCTGCGCAGCCCGAATACAAATACCCGCCCTCCCCTCCGCTCGAATTCAGATTCCCAGGCCAGCTCTCGGCCAGCCATCTCCACAGTGTGTTCTGTGACGTGTCTGACGCCGTATACGACGCGCCCCACCCTCTTCCTCGAGTCTTGTCGCTCGTTGCAGTAATTGGACCGAGCTTCAACCTTTAGTTGCCATCTATCGACACTACATACGAGAGACTCGACTGTCTCTACTGCCACCAGGGCTGGTTCCATCCGACACTCGCTCCAACAGCCGGACGCTCGCTCTTGCGCTCCACGGCTGGTCCCTACCTACCATCTACCCACACCACATACGAAGAGATTAACCGTCACTACCACCACGGGGCTGGTCCTGCCCCCACGCCACACTCGCCTTAACAACCGGACGCTCGCTCACCCTCCTGTCGCAAATTCGACATTGCCATATACGACAAGCTCAACCGTCGCTACCACCACCGGGCTGGTCCCGCCCCCCGCTAGCTTCAACATCCGGACGCTCGCTCCTCTCTTCTCTCCTCCCTTCCTACACATGGCTGGTCAGGGCGGGCAGGACCGCAGCCGGCCTGGCTCCCCCGGATTCTCTCCTTCCGAGGTCGCAGCCGGGCCTGGCTCTCCTGTCCGCCTGCCGCCCTCTTGTCGCATCGACCACGACGCCATGTTCCGCAGCTCCTGCACTCCAGTGCCATACACGACAAGCTCGACTGTCGCTACCGCTTCTGCTAGTGGTCGGAGGTAGCAGCCGGTCTGGCTCCCCTGGGCCTTTTCCCCGGGTCTGGGGTCGCAGCCGGACCTGGCTCTCTCGTCCACCCTCGCTTCAATTCTCTGATCGCTGGCTCGACACCGCCATCTACCAACTGTCATATACGATGAGATCGACTGTCGCTACCGCCTCGCACAATCCAGCCGCTACCGAACTCGAATCACCGGTTCGACCCTGCCATTTATACCTACCAGATACGACGAGGTCGACTGTCGCTACTACCACGTCGAGATTCTGCTGGTCCTCTCCCGTTCAGTCGCTGGCTCGACTTTGCCATATACGACGAGTTCGACTGTCGCTACCGCCTCCAACAATCCCGCTGGCCTGGACCCGACAGTCGCTACCGCGCTGACGAGCTCGAGCTCGAGCCGGTCTCTGTGCCTGCAGTCACCATCAACTCCCTACTACCATCTATTGACGCCAAATACGACACGCTCAACCGTCGCTACCACTGTGCGAGACAAAGCTGGCTTCGCTCGCCCTCGCTCGCTCTCCCTCCCCCGGTCGCTGGCTCGACCATCTGCCGTATACGACGAGCTCGATTGCCCTTTCCACCACCCGCGATGCCGCTGGTCCGGATCTCTCACCGACGCGCTCGCTACTTTTGTCGCTGGTTCGACCCCGTCGTCTATTCACGCCAAATACGACACGCTCAACCGCTCTTTCCCCCACTCTGAACGGCTGGCACCGTCGCCTCATGAGATTGAGCTGGTTCCTCTCCCTCTATCCCACTGACACTCCGTCTCCCTCCGACAGTCGCTGACTCGGCCTTGCCATCTACCCACGCCACATACGACACGCTCAACCGTCTTTTCCACCTCTCCAGTCGCCACCACACCCATCCATGCACCCCATCAAACCCGACTCCCAGGATCAGATTCCGACCGCTCACGCCTAGCGTCCGGATCTCGGTTCCAGCTCCGGCGTTCTGGCCCCAGATGCATTGGCGTCTTCGGTACGGGCCACGGGGTCTGGGGTTTGCATTTTCACTTTCATTCTGGGAGAGGGGCCGGTCTGGCGCAGCGGGTTGGTTCTGTGTCATTCCGGAGAGACCGAGAGGCTCTCCTGGCCTGGCTCGTCTGTTGAGCATTCCGTCTCGCAGCGGGGGTCTTTGGGGAGCGGGTTTAGCGTAGCGGTTCTCCAGTGTAGAAATGCATGATTTTGACTCTGAGAGTGCCGCAGATGAATGAATGAATTGGGTCGGCGTGTGCGGCGGACTCTTGACAGGAGGGTTTGGCGAGGGTCGTGAGGTTGCGGAGGCATGTGTGTCTCTCAGGGACCGAAGGAGAAAGGAACCACTCGTCACCTGCCAGCCCAGCCGTCCTCGCACGCCCGACTGAGATGCCTTTGCCGTCAATGCGGTCCCGCTCTCACAGCCTGGTGGAACAAAAAGGGCGTTCGTGTACATCTTGGAGTGGTAGCGTGGCTGTGCTCAATGGCTGACGTCCACGCTACCCCTTCCGTCCCCAGCTTCGTCTGGATCACGGCGCAGAGCATTCCGCTCAACCCACCGTATCGACGGACCACAACCCACCGACGCAGCAACACCGCACTCGTCGTCCAAGACGCCACAACCCCTTTGCTCTCCAATGCCTCCCATCGGTTTCCAAAGGCCGCGAAACATCGCCCTCGACATCGACGTAGATCACGACTTGCCCCCGTTCACCTGCTCATTTCGTCTGGACGCCGACGCCCCAGCTCCCCGCAGCAGCAGATCGACCTCCCGCACGTGCACGGGAAAGCAAACTCAAGCGCCTGGCCACCGTTAGCATCAGCGGCCGACCTGGTGCGGCGTCCCATCCAGGCGACAGGCGTGGGCGGGGGCGTGGTTAGGATGTTCGAGGACAACTCTGGCTCGTGCTTACCTGTGCGCGGACGCTTGCGGCTGGGCTTCGGTTTGGGCGGCGGTGCTGCTGCTGCCGCGCTGGGGCGCGGCTTGGCGGCGCGAGCGGTGGTGGTGATCGTGGCGGTTTTGGCGGCGGTGGTGGTAGGAGCCGCGGGGAGGAGGTCTGTCTGCTTCCCCTTAACTGCGTGCCGACGCTTCGGTGGCGGTAGTGGAGTTGATTTCGCGCTCGCGGTGAGCTTGGTAGTGGGAACCTTGGTAACGCTCGTTGCGGCATTGCTGCTGGTGGTGGTGATCGGAGGCGTGGGAAGGCGATCCGTCTGCTTTCCCTTGCCTGTGCGCCGACGCTTTGGTGGCGGGGGTGAAGTTGACTTCGCGCTCGCAGTCGGCTTGAGGACAGGCACTGTGGTTGAGCTCGTGGCGGTTCTCATATCGGTAGTGGTGCCGGGGTTGGAAGGGCGGCTGATGGATTTGAAAGTGAGTGGAGGAAGGGAAGGCGCGTTTGGTGGGCGCTTGCCGCGCGTTAAGGCGGATCCGGCGCGCGAGGCGGCGATGGCGAGCTCGGCTGTGCGGTGCACTATGTATGGCTTCTCCTGAATCTCAATTGGTTGTTGAGATCGGAGTGGGAGTGTTGGCTGCCTAGAAGGAATGTTGGCGTCGACTTTCGGCTGGCGACCGCGTGGTCGAGCGGACGCCTCAGGTGCTGGCATCTCCTGCTCTGAGGAGTCGAAGGTCGGGTAGTGCGGTCCTTGTAACGTGGTGTCCATTTGTCGAAGGTTCAGTGCAGGTTGTCGTAGAGGTGAAGAGCCGCCGACGCAGGCTTTGCGCTCTGAGACGGACAAGTCAGCCCAGTGCTTGAGGAAGACTCGCTAAACTGGCAACTCATGCTTACGCTTCTTCGACGGCCACTCCGGTGGTGTGTTGATTGCGGTTGGCTCTACTATTGGCTCTCCAATAGATTGTGTGACAGGACTGTCGATGCGTTCTGTCTCTTCCTGACTCCAGGTCCTCAGAAAATTTTGCGGGAGATGACGGTGTCTCAAGAATGCCTTGGCTCGCTCGAGTGCTTTCTGAGAAGTTCGGTTCCAGTCTTCAGGACTGCCGGACGCTCGTGCGGTCAGCAGCTTGCTGAGATGAGCAGAGTCCTTGCTGTTCAGCTCGAGCAGCTGCTTGAAATTGCGCCCGGCTTTACTATGAGCGGCATGCCGGGCGCAATCGACGATCAACTCGTCGTACAGGCTGACGAGGATTTGGGGGCTCAAAGAGGACCAAGTAATCTGTTGCGGACACCAGAGTCAAAGACTGATGCAGAATTGTGCCAGTGGGGTCTCACTTACTTTGGCGTCAGCCAGCTTCTGTAGCCGATTTGTCTCATTTTCAGGGTCGCTGTCACTCATAATGTGATCATTTTCCAACTGCGGTTCATCAGGTGCTTGTTGGTCTTCGTATGCACTCAAAGTGCGACTCTTTCCGAATGACTGTGCGTCGAGCATCTGTTGGGTTTTGTAGTTCCAGTTGGTTTCACCACCGTCGTAGCGCTTCAGCAACTTGGAGATATCGTGGTGCGCTGGAGGACGCGTCTGGCGCCTTATCTCAATGCCGCCGTCGTCGAGATGATCAAGTTGCTGGCGTAGGGACTGCGCGTTTGGTGACGACGGCCGTGGGAGCTTTCGCGCTTTCCGGGGTGGTTCTTCCTCCTCTTCGTCTTGGAGATCCAACGCAACGTAATCCTGGTCCAAGGCTTCCTGTCTGCTCCTCTTGCAGTGCTTGATCTTCGCCATCTCCGCGGCGGTCACGGTCGCAAGATCTCCTCCTTCCCGCCTCCGCCTCCTCTTCGCCCTAGCGATTGCTCTCTGAACAAGCTCACGGTCGCTGGCGTCGTCGTCAGGCTCGCTAGAGCCCCAACCGTCCTCGTTCTCGGCTTCCTCGCGTTCCTTCCGTTCCAGGTCGTAGTGTTCGCGTTCCTGGCGTTGGGCAACTGTCTCCGTGATATCGAGCGATGGAAAGGCGGCGGGTTGTGATCGGACCTTTTCGGGGTTGTAGGGGGTGAATGGAATGGGGAACGCAGGTACACAAACAGCTGGCACTGCCGGTCTACTCTGGCACCTCCCACGCGCCATGAACGCGGCGTCATCTACAAGGCGCTTCGGACGACGAATTCTCCTACGTAGATCCATGGTTGCTTAATGGGAAGATGCAATTCTACGTTACTCCGTGTTTGCGGCTGTTTGAGCTTGTTTCGAAGCAATCGTAATGAAGGCTTGTCAGGTTTAATGTTTAGGTTGTGGGTGAGAGAGCCTGTTGTGCAAAAGGGTTTCTAGAACAAGTGAAGTGAACGGTCTGTGGAGACAACGCGAGTTACAGTCACGTGTAGTGAATTTGTTATGAAGCTTAGGAGAGAGAGTTCATGGTACTTGACGCATGGAAGGTTCTGAAGTATGAAGCAATTCTGTGTTCACAAGTACCAGTAGGCATGATCGGTAGCGGCATTCTGTTGAACAGACGGAGGTCAGGCGCTGGCGTTGTCTGCTTGAGGAGCTGGCTCAAGTGTCAAGAGCAGCTGCAATGGAAAGTCCCAAGCTAAGTGTAGCAGAAAGCGTGCCTGACAAAGTGCATTTGACGTAGGATTGCATGCCATGACTCTTTTGTGAATGTGTAGAACGTCTCGTGATGCAAGTCCCTGGGAGACTGAAGCCGCAACTTACAGTGATACGTGCGGCTCAGGTCGCAGCAGTGATGACAGAGGCGAAGTCAAAATGATGCTCAAAACGCCATCCCCCCTGCCGGCCAAAGTGCGCCATATCTTTCAATATGCAAAGAAAGGGTATCTTCCCAGCCAGATCCGACGTCCTCCACTGCGTCCACTTCTAATGCCCTACGCGTCTGTGAAAGGCGCAAAACTCCTCCCTTCGAACCTTGCCTCGTCCGATCCGCCTCTGTGCTGTTCGTCGTCATCATCGTCATCATCGTCCAACTCAAGAGGTCTCTTGAGTCGATTACAGCTGTCGGCGTCGCTGGTAGGGTGCGACGAGACCAACGCCTCGTGTGTAATTTCAGCGTGGCCGCCCTCGGTCACCATTCGTTTCGCTTGCAATATGTCCCAGTAGTTCTGCAAGAGGTGCTTCATTGCTTCATCGAAGTTCACACAGAACCTTTGAGCTTGACATATCTGCATGGCTTCGATGTAATCAACGTCGTCGTGCACTTCCATCAAGTAGGCGGCGACAACGGCAGCAGATCTCTCATTCCCGGATTCGCAGAACACCATGACCTTGCCCATCACGGGCGCATCTCCCTGATAAGATTGTTGGAGTTTGTCAATGTGTGCCCGGTGTTCATTGATCATCCTGGTAGCGATTGGAAAGGCTGAAATGAGCTCTTGATTGTTTGCGATATCGAGCGTTGTTCTCTGAATGCCCAGCTCATCCGCAACCCGCAGGGCTCCGCTTATGAACCTAGACTCTAGGGAGTGTTTGTGCCTGATACTCAACAACATAGATATCCCTTCTTTCTTCAGAGACTCGCCATCCTTTGCTGCGACCATCGGGCCTAGGTAGAGAAATGGCAGGATTGCCTGCGCCTGTCGTCGACGCCCATATGTCCACCCTAGACCTCGAGGTGTATTGAAATGCGTTGGGGACTGGAAAAGGCGCGTGTTTTTAGCCAAGCCGTACTCTTGTAGAGGTCGTGAGGCGGCTTCGGGAAAGAAATTGGCGGTGAGTTCGGGAGGAGGTACAAGGATGCGGGGAGGGGTGGGGATGCGGTAAGCATACTCGCTGGTGTGCTGTGCGTAGAGTAGATCTGAAGACGGGCTTTCGTGGTCGATGAATGCCATTGTCGAGTATGGCAGGGGCTGTAGGTTGTGACGGTCGGAGAAGTCTTAATGAAGTGAGATCGCAACGTAGATATGGAAAGGTTCAAACTGCAGAGCCTAGCAGTGACTGGCTGTCATCGAATGTTGTCTCTCACATTGTGTGGAATTAACGTGCAATGCTTGGCAACACAGCAAGTGAGGCCCAGAGTGACTGCAAAGGTTGAGAAGGTGTGAGTGAGCTGAAGATCTAGAGGGTGTGGACATAAACAAGCATACCGTGACCAGACAGGAAGAAGTGAGGTCGGATTGATGCACGTGATGGCCCGTTTCATGCAGGACACTTTGACTTCCCTTATGCCCCCAGTCTCCCGTATAGTCCCGCAGCGGCCGATCCGAACCAAATCTCTGGCTAAAGACCCTCTTCCCGCAAGCGACGGTGCCAGCCACATTCTGCTACTACGAATGGTTTCGTGAGGAGACAATGAATCTTGGGGGACATCTCGGTCATTCGGTCTCGTGCACATGTCTGCCGTAGTCAGGCGCGCAAGAAACGGCAGCGTACACGGTGAAGAATGTCCCAGGAACTGCAAGATGACGATGCGTGAGCAACGTCGAGGTACAACCTCATGTGTTTGCGGATGACTGAACCTGGGAATCGTAGGGATCGTAGGGAATCGCACGCCTTGCCGCTGCACTCCTTCGGCAGCACGGATCACCTCTACGCTCTTGCGCTGTTCATGTACGTGAATAGCCTTGACCGCTGAGCCCTCTGCCCCTTCTCAGCGGTGGTTGGAGAGCGTCACCTTGCATTGTGCCTGCAAATGGGGTTACTTCATGTATCTTTCTCCGCATCATCGCACGCTTCTCCACCTTGTAGGATGTTACGGTGGAGTAATTCATGGTTCATGGTTAGCGTATGATTAATCGGTTTGTCCTGAGCGAGTCCCTTTATAAAGTGCGCCGTTCAGTCCTTCCAGTGACTACACCTTTCTCGTCTCAACATCATCCATAGGCGAAGGTGTGTTCCAATATCATATGCCAGGATGCATTCATATTTCAACGTTCTATGTGGCCTCGGTCTCCTCTCCTCAGTCTACGCTCAACCATGTCCTGATTACCTCGCTTACGCTAAAGAATATCATGCACCGTTCTCTTCAGGAAGGTACAATATGTCGTATCAGCGTCCGTCTCCGAACTGCCGGACTTTCGTGTCGCAGGGAGTGGAGGACGCTATCACTCGAGTGAAAGGCGACATCGCGGATCCTGATCTCTCCAGGCTCTTCGAGAACAGCTACCCCAACACTCTGGATACCGCCGTGAAGTGGAAGGGCTATGCCGCGAATAACAGTGATGAAGAACTGACCTTTCTGATCACGGGAGACATCAACGCCATGTGGCTGCGAGACTCGGCGAACCAGATGCAGTCGTATCTTCCTCTGCTTAATGCATCAGCGTCGAACAACTCCATCGCCTCACTCTACAGGGGTGTCATCAACCTGCAAGCCCGCTATCTGCTCACTTCACCATACTGCAACTCTTTCCAACCACCTGTGAAATCCGGTATCAAACCCTCTCCTAACCCCTCATCAACCGGAGACACGGTTTCCCCAACCTACAACAACCAGTCTGTATTTGAGTGCAAGTACGAGCTCGATTCCTTGGCCGCATTCCTCGAAGTCTCAACGAACTACTACAATGCGACACAGAATATCGAATTCTTTGGCAAATACCAATGGGTCGACGCGGTCAACGCAATAATGACCGTGGCGGAAGCCATGATGACTCCGACTTACGCGCCCAACGGCAGCATCAACGTGTCGCCGTACACGTTCACTCGTCTGACTACTCGGGCGTCCGAGACCTTGGAGAACGACGGCAAAGGCAATCCAACTCAGAACGGCACAGGTCTCATTCGTTCCGCCTTCAGGCCTTCCGATGACGCAACTATCTCCCAGCTCTTCATTCCAGCAAATATGATGTTCTCGCGCTACCTGGCCTCCGCATCCGAGGTTATGTCACAGCTGCACGGTTGCGGCGATCTGGCGTCGCGCATGTCGACGCTAGCTTCGAACCTGAGAGGAGCAATCAGTGCCTACGGTATCGTCAACAGCATGACCCACGGATCAATCTACGCATACGAAGTGGATGGCTATGGGTCCCAAAACATCATGGACGATGCCAACATTCCCAGTCTTCTGTCTGCACCACTCATAGGATATCTCGACGCTTCGGACCTGGTTTACCAGAATACGAGGAAGTTGCTGCTCAGCAGTGACAACCCATACTTCATGCGTGGACCTGTAATCAACTCCGTCGGTGGGCCACACAACGGACCAGGGTAAGGCTACTTTAAGTATAACGAAAAGAGTGACGGAGGCTGATCCAATGACTAGTTACGCCTGGCCAATGGCGAGCATTGTTCGAATTCTGACTAGCAACGACGACGCCGAAATCACCGGGACACTGAAAGAGATTGTGAGGTCCACGGCCGGACTAGGCTTGATACACGAGAGTATTAACAGCTTCAACGAGAGTGATTGGACAAGGCAGTGGTGAGCGCTTCTCGCTGACGTTCAACATGGGGATGGTATCGCTGACTCTTTCACAGGTTCTCGTGGGCGAATGGATTGTTCGGGCAGATGATTCTGGATCTCGACATGAGGAAGCCGGAGATTCTGAAGCATAGCTTTCAGTAGTATGCTGTGATTCCGGTTTGCTTGAACCGAACATCCGGTTTCTTTCACGAAGTTACGAATGATGTATAATAACGTAACTATCAAGGACGCCAGAATGAGCTTCATTGAAACAGTATCGTTCTCCAAAAAAGGAAAACCCACAGAATCCGATGAGACAAGCATTCGTTTAATAAACTCGACTCTGCCAGATGTGAAGGCCAGATAGAGATGACTTCCGGCTGCCGCTGTCCAACTCAGTTCGGCTTTGGAGCGTGTCTATGGAGTGGATAACTAAGACAGGGTTATAATTGAAATCGATGCCGTCGTACTGCATGACATGTAGATAAAGACATGAACCCTACATTAGGTCTGCTTGACTGATGTTAAGCCCGGTACAACAGCGTTATTTGAGAGTGACTGAACTTCATGATGCTGAAACGATGTCGTTCGGAGAGCGACGTGGCGCTGGATTTGGTCGATTCAAATCACGTGACCTAGGCGGGCTAAGATTCGAATCGAAGTACCTTGAGGTGAGGTGACATCGCAGCGTCCCATTTCCACGTCTATTTTCAACCAACCAGTGTCGGCGCGTCAGACATGGCAGCACGAGAGGTACGCCAATCAGGCTAAGGCCGGCCATGGTACCCACGGGCACATGCAGCTAATAATGCTCGCTCCCATGCTAGTTGCGAGCATGGGAATCCGAAAGCAGCGATAGTGAAGACTCGTACGTCGATCTGCTAGTACCGCATGCAGCTTGGGATAGCGACGAAGAGGATCCCATGCTAAAACGGACGAACCCGCTGGACTTTAACAAGCGCAAGCAGAGCAGACAAGTGAGTTGCATCACACTGATTCTAATATCCGTACATGTCAAATGACCTTACTGTGCTGCACCCGTAGGGGACAGGACGATGCAACGCCGAACGCGATCTCGGTTGCACCCTGTTGACGGTAGATCATTTCAGGGAATGCCTTGGCTTCGGCGATAGTGACCCTGCCCGGGTGTCCAGCGGCACCCTGGCGGGTCGTCACGTCGTGTACGGTGGCCATGACTTCCGAGGCGACGTGGAGTCTATGCGATCACACCTGGGCTTTGATATCTTCAAGGACTTCGCAGCGAATTGTGTTGGCACGGCGGACACAGTGTGGTGGGCGAGGGATGCACTGGGCACAGGCCCCCAGAGCCTATCTGGTCTGGTTGGCGTCTATGGTTTGGCAACGATGAGGAACACAAAACCCAGGGCCTCGCCGAAGGTCAAAGAGGTTTTCGATGGGGCCCATAATTCCTCCAACGATGCAGTCATGTCCATCAAGGTGCCTCAGACCCCCCCTACGTGTAATGCAAGGGCTGCGACTAACCACGCTCCTAAAGGTGACGTTGGCCATGGCCTTTGACGAAGCGGTTTCACACCGTTCGCCGACGTCGTCCTACAAAAGAGTCAAGCTCGACCACCCGGCCTGTCTCAACCAGCCTATCCCAATGTCGGCCGACACGCGACTCCCGGTGTTCGTCGCCGTCGATCTTGAATCTGTCGAGAGTGGCAAGTCGAGGGGTTCACCAATGGACGTTGGCATCGCATGGGTTGATCTAGAGGATGTTAGACTAGTGGCCCCAGGTGTTCATGCTCGGGACTGGCATTCATTTATCCAGGCTCGCCACTTTCGCTTCCGAGAGCACCTCAGGGAGAGGCTCGGGCTTTATGCTGTGGGAAACCCTCTGGACGTGCGCCTTGGCACGAGCGAGATCATCAGCAAAAGTGAGTGCAAATCGAAGATAGCGAAGCTCTTTGAGCCTTTCACGAATCCAAACCCACCGATCACGCCTGTCGGTAGTGCCCCTAGCAACAATGTCACTGCAACGATCGAGCATGTTAGTCGCATTGTTGAGACCCGGCAAGATGAAGTACTACGCTTGGCTAACGAGGACGCCGCTGAGGGCGAGGAGATTACGCGGGTGGAGGATGCGGCGGAGCAGCCGACCCCTGATCCGACACTCGCGTCCAGCGGCGCGGGAGTTGGATCGGAGCTGGAAGAGGAGGAGGCAGCGCTCGATCCTCTCTGGTGGGCGAAACACATGGACGAGGAGAACTATACCGACAAGATGAAGGCTACCTGCCTTGACAACATGGATGGACTATCATGTAGGACGAAGCAGTTCTGTGACCTTGAGCATCGGTTCTATCATACCTGTGCATTGTACTCAGTCGGAAAGCCTGTAAGTAACACATGCACCGATACCTTTCCTTCTGTACCCGCTGACAATAAACAGTGTGGCCACACAACCTTTGTCACAGACGATGGTCTTCTTCACATCAGGGGCACATGCAAAGCTATCATCAAACACGAAGCCTGCGACGATCCAGACAAGTGTCGAATGCGAGGCCATGACCATCCATCACTTCGTAGGATGATCGCTCACCACCGAGGCATTGTAGCCAAGTTTAATCTGGCGCGATCGGATGACGAGCAGCGTCAACTTGCTTTAAATGATCCCAAGAAGTCGAGCAACCGGGCGAAGAGGGCAAGAGACAGGAGAGCGAAGAAGGCAAAGAAGGAGGCCGGAGCAATTGCACATAGCGAGACGGGGCCTGCAGTAGACACTTGATAGATCTAAGACCTCAGCGTTCATCTAGTCTCTAATCCAGTTGTGTTTCCTTATGCTTCTTTCTTGTTGTGTAACGTATCCTGTCTAGGTAGTTTGTGAGGTCTCTTTACTGCCACGATGAATGACATGTAGCTCGTGGGTGGGAGTGTTATGACGGCTTTCGAAGACGTCGGCTTTTGATAGCAGGCGGAGTTCCATTCAGAGATTTTGAACCTCTAGGGCCATACCCCTGACACGTGACAGAGCTTGTGCAGTTGGGGTCGACCGCTGAGTCTTGGCGTTACTGCTGAACCAAACCGACTTCACTTGATTCTCCATACACGTCCACGCAAGCAATAACGTCTCCTCTCACAGAGGTTCTCAATTGACCGTTCCTATTTGCTCGTCGGGTGTTCGACACGAGACACTAGATGTGGCCACTGTAGGCGTCCCACGAGCGTTAATGGCCTATCCTACTAACATTAGTTCGCTTTGATCAAATCACCTCGCCGAGCACCACCACAGTATCGGACCCTGTCCCATCCGGAACGAACAGCGCGGTCGAGACACCATACACGAATCACCCACCGAAGATGCCTGTAGATGGGTACCCTGCAGCTAGAAGCGCATGTCGGCCGACAACGCATCCGCCAAACCTACACTGCCGGAAACAATTAGTCGCAAGAACATGGAAGACGAGCCTCGCACAAGGAAACGAACAGATGCATCAGAGCGGACAGAGGAATAGGAACATGGACAGGAATTGTGGAATAACCATAGCCTAGCCAGTGTTCACTCGCAACCGAGAATAGGTAACTCTGAATTTCTCGTATATTAGCTGTGCGAAAACAAATTTACCTAGCCCAAACACAACCCTGATGCAGTAGTTGTTAAGTACTAGCTGTTATAAATGTGGACTGGGTCATAACGCCAGTGGTCTGGAAAACGCCATACTGTGTAGTCACGCAATATTATCGTTCATGCTAACAGGGTGAGCATTATGAGACAGGCTGCCCCGATAGTAGTCGTAGGTGTGCCAATGCGATCCTTTCCTCCCTCACACTCCCGCATATAGCGAAAGACGCGATGGAAAAACAAATAGGCTTCCAAGGAAACAGGCCTACGTAAAGCCAGACGTCTTCATCGGCCCTATAGACAGCTGAGACTTGGCTACCAAAGCAACCAGGCTTACACAAGACCGTAGGCGGTAAGGCTCTGAAGAAAGCAGGCTTGCACGAAGCCAAAGATGAAGCTGCTCGTAGAAGATCAGGCCTATGCAAAGCCAGATACCTTGCTAGCTACGAGAGCAGCTAAGGCGTGAGGTTCGAAAAGAAAAAGGAGAAAAGGATCACGTGTGTCGTCGAATACAAAGCCTGTACGCGGGATTTGCCACACTCGGCTAGTCAAGCGAAGCGATGGATATTTATTTTCCGCTCGCACACTGGATTTGTCCGGAGTTTCATCAAAGCAGCTTGCACATCTCATTGCCCACGATGAGTTCCTCCCGAGATGCGAATGGTCCTGGGCAGACTCGGGGCTTCTACGAGCAGAGAATGGGCTTCAAGTACAGGAGTAAGCTCTGCCCTAGCCCGGCATAGTCCATAGAGCTTCACTCCGTTGACTTTACGCAGAATTCGACCTACAGGATGCTGTAGCTTTGGTTACACCACTACCTACATACTCCAGCAACAGTGAGGCCGAGCGCGACTTCGAGCGTCAGCTCCAAGAGAAGAAGTTCAAGTGGCCTTGGATTGACAACGAGAAGCCATCACAAGTGAGGGCGATGATCAGGTGGCACTTACGCCTCTACTTCGTCTCGGAAGGGGCGGTCACTATCCCCTCGGGACCCACACATCAACGTAGCACTACAGAGCCGTGCAGCTCCGATGTTGTCTCTACATCGTCAGGATTCAAATACGCCGCCACAGAGCTCAGCAGCCCAGCGGCCGCCAGGCCAACCACACTCACTGCCAAACACGCCGCCGCAGAGCTCAGCAGCCCAGCGGCCGCCAGGCCAACCACACTCACTGCCAAACACGCCGCCGTAGAGCTCAGCAGCTCGACGGCCGCTAGGCTAACCACACTCACTGCCTCTGCAACAGAGGTCCTAACAATACAAGATACAGACACCGAGCCGGAGGCACGTCTATCAGAGCATAAGAGTCCTCCGCCCGTTGATCCTCTTACTAGCGCTGCTCAACTTGTCGGCCAAGTATGTACCTTTACACTCTTCCTTAATGTCGGCCGACAGGCTAATCGGTCAAGCACAAACGCCGTGTTGTTCACGACACGGATTCGGACTCGGATGTCGTCGCCGCCAGGCGTAAGAAGGGTCTGTACCGCAAGAAACGCAAATTCGAGCGGCCTCAACCTACTCCCCCAGAGGACACCTCAAACGACAGCGGTCTCCGCCAGAAGCTCCGTGCCTGGACCTTCCGAGTTACCTGGACAACTCCAACGGATCTCAGGTTTCGAGCGCAAAGAAACGGTGTCAATCTTTGGATCAAAGCGAACACGTCTGATTTCGAGGTATATGCTATGATTCGGCTCGCAGCGCTGAAGGTACCGAAGCACGTGTACGGGGGCTCTCTCCAGCCAGGCACCAGGCTAAGGAAGAACATGATCAACTTGGTAAAGGAAGGCAGGTACACCAGCATTGGAAGCAAGCTTTGGATCCCACTCGATCGCGCCGAGATACTCGCACAGACGCTGGGCATCGAGAGTGAAATGAAACCCCTGGTGTATATCCTCTCGAAGTATCATGAGATTGCGTCCAGCAATGACGGGGTCCAAGAGGGGTCTACTGGCTTCGGCCCCATTCAGTGTGGCACTTGCATGCGTGCTTTCAGCGAATTCAAGTTTCTCAATGACCATATCATGCGGAGCTCCAAGTGTTGCGAGCTAGACGATCCTCAGCTGCTCATCTGTCTATGCGGGACAGCTTACTCGAACACGGAGACACTGTACGAGCACCAAGAGATCTGTGGCATATGCAAGGCTGTGATCACCGAGGGAACGGATGAGTGATGCACTACATGAACGAGGCGCTTGTTGCTGGCTTACCGTTGCTGGCTTACCGTTGCTGGATTACCGTTGCTGGATTACCGTTGCTGGATTACCGTTGCTGGATTACCGTTGCTGGATTACCGTTGCTGGATTGCTGTTGCTGGACTTGCTGGATTACTGTTGCTGGATTACTGTTGCTGGATTACTGTGGCCTGTCTTCCGCTACGAGCGTTCTTCGCTATGGCATATCCTGTGTCTATCTTAACACCTAACTTTGGCTCAGTTCCACTCAGCTTGAGCTGACTATCCACGTCCCATTGTGTAACACAAAACGTGTCCACACTAAATCTGAGGAAATCACACGACTGCTCTGCCGGGCCGGTTCTCTACCTGTACCTTTTCTCCTAACCTTACTCCGGTCCGACCTCTATCTCAAGGACGCATGTATACTACCCTTCACGACACGGTCGTAATGCATCTTATCAAGAGGTATACACAGAGGCCGACGTGAAGGCTACGTTACGTGGTAGAAGCGCAGATTTCGCAGCTCCTTCGTCAAAGCACGCTTATCGGAAGGCACACCAGGTGCTCAAAATCCTCGAGGGCCAAGGAGCTATCGTCAGTAGGAATTCTCGTTGGCTTTCTAACCCAGCGCCGACATCGACAGCGACAGTCGAGCGAGAGACTCGATCAGGCAGTCGCGAGGTTGCTGTCGACCAACGTGGGCTGACACCAGAGCCACCAGCGATGACGTCTTCGAACCCGCGGCGACTAGATGCAGCGGCAGTCGAGCAAGAGGCTCGATCAGACAATCAGGAGGTTGCTGTCGACCGACGTGGACTGACACCAGAGCCACCAGCGACGGCGTCTTCGAACCCGCGGCGACTAGATACAGCGACAGTCGAGCAAGAGGTTCGATCCGACAGTCAGGAGGTTGCTGTCGACCAACGTGGACTGGCACCAGAGCCACCAGCGACGACGTCTTTGAACAAGCGGCGATTGGACGTGGCTATGGTTAATGCTCCTCTCTCTATCGTGAAACGTAGCCGACAAATGCACCTGTCGACGCACGGTCAAAAGTTGGCGATTGACCCTCCTGTATCTCAACTAAGCGCCTACCTTCGCCTGCCATTCGGTCGTATTAAGAAGATGTGTGGGATCAAGGGAAAAGTCCCATGGGTAATGAACCCCGTATATTGTGGTATCGCCTTGCTAACATTGGCAGTTTGATCTGCACTCGAGCGCTCACCCAGTTCCCTTCATTGGGGCCGAGCACATTGGCAGTACCACCTTCACCTCCTTGTATGCGCAGTTAGGCACACAAGAAACGAGTCACCCGGGACATCCTGAAGCAAAAAAGATCGAACCAGTGGTCAAGCTCGGATTTCACCACACCGTCCCCACATCCTTCCAACGCGAGACTGCGCCGTCCAGCGGCAGGGCCCGAAGCGTGGCTGATGTGGCCAAGGAGCTATACAGAAGAGCTCCGTCTGCAGCGCAGCGTTACACCGGACAAGGAGGAGCGTTTCTAGACAAAACTATCGCGCTGCTCTGCCGCGAGCTACTTTGGGCGTCCGATGTGACGACGAGCGTGCTTCCTGTCAGGATTCATGTCGACTACCACGAACCAACAAGGGACGCCATTCAGCAGTATGCCATTCTCTTCACTGCGTGTGGTCGCCAGCATCTGTTGCCATTGTCAGTGATGCTTTGTGATTCCGCCGGTCATGCCGGTGACACTACACGCGCTGCGCTCGTCACCAGTCTGGTTGCCGGTGGTTGGTACGTTGCGAGTCCACGAGCAAACACTGCCAATTATCGACTCTCTAAGTCTCAGTTGGCTATGCGTGCGGCGACACAAGCAGCTCGAGACAAGTTCGAACGGTCGCCCGTCCTCAAATGTGATGACGTCCGCATTTTAGGGGCCGGGAAACGTGACGAACCTTGGGCACCCCGAAGATACAGCGACGTATGGTACATATATCAGGACATAGCGTCATTCGACCATTTCTCAAGGATGGCTAGCGATGAGCTTCACCGATCTCCGCCTTATGGACGAGAAGGTTACAGCTCGCTCCCAGAGCTCGTCCAGAGGATTTTGAGCATTAGCATGACCGTTTCGTGGACGGGGTCTTCGGTTCCGACTCGGCCATTTGAACACATCGCCCTCGATATCTTCGATCTGCATGAGCAAAGTTTCTGCCCCGTGCCCAGCGACACGGCGCTAGACTTGGGCGACCCGGACGGTGAAGACGACAACGAAGGGCTTGAAAACGACAGTGACGACGAGCGTGATCAAGAGGAGGGGGTAGGGGAAGGCAATCAAGACATAGTACTCGACCCGCTACATGCCCAACACCCTTCCCAACACCAAAGTTCCAAGGAGAGAGAGGCCCGGATCAGATGGGCCCACATGACGGCTCCTGTCGACGGCAAACCAACTTGTAGTCTGTTCGAATGCTGTCACTTACCTCAGGAGCATGGCCTGTACTGTCAATACCACTCATTGTCACTAAGTCGGTACGTCACATCTACGTCGAAAAAACCGGTACCATCTCCCACATTTCAGAAACGTGGGCTCAGTAACAGCGACCTGGAGTCCCTAGCTACCCTGCGTGAACTTTACTCATCGGATAAGACTTGGATCATCGACTTCGAATTCATCAATCTTATAGCCATGAAGTCTGCTGTACCGTTCACTGTTTCGATCCGAACCGTGCAGGGCCAGAGCATACTCGATGCAGTCATAGACTACCATGGCGCGTCGCTGGATGACATGTGGGAAGCTATATCTCTCTGGAGAACATATACCCCCGGAGACGCCGAACTATCACGCTCCTTGTACCAGTCTTTTCGGTCAAGTTTCTGGAAGCAATACCAACGAGGTCACACACATGGATCTAGCGTTACAGAAGTCCGACGCCGGATCTTGGAGCTAGGATACTCCTCCCAGACACATACTGTTCTATGTTGGGCGCCCTATGGCTTAGACATTCAAATGTTTAACCGATTGCTTTTCGGCGGTGACTCGATCGTCGTAGACCGTTTTGCTGGAGTCCAGCCAGTCAATGTTCTTATGCTCTGTAGGCGTATGCTGCAGAGCTGGCCTTCGCGGCTACAGGTGGTTCACGCGCTGCTATGTCCTCAGTCGACGGTGGAAAATTTTCATTTTGCTTCAGCCGATACGCAAGCGTTTGCGGAGGTTATCTGTGCTATTTTAGCGGTTTGAGGATCAGGTGTCGAGCTAGGAGATGAGACATCCTGTTCGGCAACACGGTGTGTGCATCGGTGCGCTAGGGCGTGAAGAGTCTTGCACTCTACGAAAGTCGGACAATCGAGGAGGTCTCGAGTCTTCTAGATCTCTTCCTCTTCTCTCATCGCTACGAACAAGTATCACATTGGTAGTCTCAACGACGTAAGCCGCAGCCGCTGCAAGGAGCACGTGCTAGGCAACGACATTATCCTCAGTGCCGTTACTTACTTATCATATGTTATTACAGAGATGTCGGTAGACATGCGCTCTTCAACTCTAGGATCTAGTGGCAATCCACCACAAGCGAATCACTATCTAAATAACACACGCTATTGTAGCACTTATTAGTTGATAACACACGATCGCCTTGCATTCATATGCTACATGCGCCTTCTATATACCCGAAGAACATAATCGACGACATGGAAATAGAAGAATTTAAATGGGAGATCATTTCCTTTCCGCTGCTCGGGCGGCGGCGATATATAGTAGCCGTATTTCCCACGCTGTTGCAGATGGCAATTGAAGCTGAGCGCTTCACCAGAGGTCGGGGGAAGCTGTTGGCGACCCAGGCGACAAGTATCTGATCTTTGGAAAACTGTCAGACTCGCGCACTGTGTTGGATCGCGAGAAGGCTTACAGGCCGAGATAGCACCCATAGGCATGAGGAACATGGCAAAGAATCGAGCGCCAACCGCCGTTGTTCCTGTCGCTATAGCATTGCCAAGTGCGGCGACGCACATCAGACAGAAGATATGGATTGACCTGTCGCCGGTACGTCCAGCAGTCCACGTCACCAAGATGGAGACAAGGAGTGTAGCAAACCAGACTGTCAGGAGTCAGCTTTGTCTCGTCGGGTCGGTGAACGGTCGTACGTACCCGGAACAGTAAGCAGAAGAGTCTGGATCTTTCCGTATCCAAGTGTCCCAACGATGGAGGGAAAGAAGTACTGAAACGTCTGCGAGAGCAACGACATGTGCTGCAATAGGATGAACAAGTACAGGCGCCAGTCGGCGAACGCCAGCTTCGCCCCGGTCCATACGGAGGTAGACTTGATTTCGTCTGCCTCGTTGATGTCTTCAAGAAGTCGCCATGCAGCGAAGCACCGCTCCTCCTCGGTCAACCACTTGGTCGTAGCCGGGAAGTCTGGTAGGATGAACCTGTGATTCTCAGTAAGCAGGTTTTCTCTGTTCAATGAGAACTCGCCACTTACGCCGCAAACAATGCTACACCGACAGTGATAGTACCTTCGATGATGAACCTGAGCGTGTCAGCTGCTGCCTTCGTCTGGGACAGCCATGAAATCTGGAGCTTACAGCCAACGCCACCCCGCGATTCCATGGGCTCCGCTGAGATTACCAAGGATGCCCGCACCCAGGAGACCACCGAACATATTCGCGAGGGCATTGCCAGAGTACAACCAGGAGATGCGTTTGGTAAGTTCTGCTCGAGTATACCAACAGGACATGAGGAACACGGCACCGGGGAAGAACTAGCGAACATTAGTATCCACCGTAAACAAAGTTGCGAACAAACACTGGCTCACCGGCGCCTCGACGAAGCCCAGAAAGAACCGAACGACTATCAATCCTTGGAAACTGGTGACGGTTGCATGACAAGCCGACACCAAACCCCACGTCGCCATTGCGATGCCTAGGTAAAGCGACGGTCGAAGGCGCGTGATGAGCATGTTCGAGGGCAATTGCATGAGCAGGTAGCCCTGGCTGGACTCAGTATTTGCAGCTGTACTGTTGTTCGAGCTTACCTACA
>NAJN01000509.1:0-21529 GCA_005059845.1 Cryomyces minteri | reverse complement strand
CGCGCTACAACCCGGCCACGGAAATCGTCAAGATCAGCTGCGAGATGTTCGAGACGCAGGCGCAGAACAAGCGGTACCTGGGCGACGTCGTGGGCAGCCTGATGCGCGAGGCGCGCGACGCCGCCGACGACTTCGCCGACGTGCCCTTCGACTTCCGCCACCACAAGCCCAAGCGCACGCACGCCTTCCCTGACGCCTGGCTGCTGACGCCCGAGCGCAAGCAGCTGCTCGAGCAGCGACGCGCGAGCAGGCTGCAGCTCGAGGCGCAGCGGGCGGAGAACGGCGAGGTGGTGGACGGCGTCGAGGCGATTGAGAAGATGCTGGCGGCGCCCGTGAAGGAGACGATCCAGCTCATGGCCGCCGCGGAGCAGCCGGTGCCGAAGGGGAAGATGGGCAAGAAGCAGGTGGCGAGGCGGATGAGGTAGTTGGTTTGGGAACGCGGGGGGTGGGGGCTGGCGTGTACGAATGCGTGTGTAGCTATATATACCGGGGGCGGCATCGAACCCGGAGTTGGGAAATGTCACCACTGTGCTCGCTCCAAAGTCTCACGAAAACCAAGCCCTGGGGTCACGAACCTGATGCTGCGTTTGGGCGCAAAAAGGCCAAGAAAGCCGGCGGTCGGCGAGGAGTCGAGGTCGTTTCTTTGCCAGCGTGCTTTGATGGAACGGCATGTGATGCTCAGCAGACGTGACTTCCAAGGGCAGAGCAGCGTGTCTTCGGGTGCCAAGTCAGACGCGATTCCAGTCCTGATGTCGTATGTGATCACGATGTTATCAAGCAGAACAGTCGTCGTCGTCGTCGTCAACACTCACACGTGTGAGAATGGGAAGCAGAAGCAACAACGAGCGTGGCCGATAGGATTTGGTTACAGAAGGGAACGTTCATCGTCGAAACTTGTCTATCCCAAGAATGCTCCCGTTGGCTCAATCATCAACGTCATCTCGTTAAAGACTCTCCAATTCGTCCGTCGTCATCGTCGTCGCTGTCGTCCATCCGCTCGAACAAACAACTCGCCGACTCCTCGCTTCAACTGTCGCTCAGCCGCCGCCACTGCCACCCGGAGCCCTGGAGGACATTACAGAGCCCCTTCCTTTTTTGAAAGAGAGAGAAAACAAACATAATCGTAAGCAAAGGAAAAAACCAGCCCACAGCCCACAGTCCATGAACATCATAAACATGCTTTCGAGGTGACTTGTCAGCCACCTCAAGCTTCAAGGAGGGAAGGTACACGTGTATAGACCAAATCCGCAAACCCCACAGGATCCGAGGTTGCTGCAGATCCGTAGCCGTAGGGAGCTCGGCCAAGCATAAGGTCTTGGTCGTCAGTGTCGTTAGACGGAAATGAGGGTAGTACGTGCTGCAAAACCACAACCGTGAGTCACCTTTAGCCATGATAGAAACAAAAACAATAAAATGTCCGTGAACGCAGGGGGTGACTTTGGAGGTGCGAGAGTCACCTGATTATCACTCTTTGCATGGCGCAAGGAAGTGGACACGTCGCAGCTTGATGCCCACAGATTGATGTGTGTGGTGTGGATGGCTTAGTGTCGCCTTTGCGAGATCGCAGACCTTGTTCGGCTCATTGGTCTACTCGACGCGCTTCCAACGCTGCCCTCACGAACGGTCCTTCTCCTCTTCAGTCCCTCGACTTCATCTCCGCCAGCATTGCGGCTTGATGGACGGCCATACTGGTCGTGCTCCTTCTCGTCGACTTCGCGTCCACGTTTGTTTGACGAAGCGATGCCGTTGGCAGGATGGAAAGACTGCGAGGAGTAAGCCGAGTAGGATTCGGCACTGGACGTCCCGTTGACAGCGGGCCCACGAGTGTCGCTCATGACGCTGTATAGGTTGCTCGATGGTGGCTGCTGAGTCCTCTGTGGGGTGCTGCAGCCCGCGTACGTCGTCGTTCGTGGCGTCGCCCGGCCAGAGACCATTTGATGGGGAGACCCAGTCATCTCAGGCGATACTTGAGCATGCTCTCCATGTGCCGATCCCGGGGTACCATTTGGATTGTAAGTGTACGGTGCACGACTGCCATTGTATGGTGCGCTGCTATGCGTGTATTCGTTGTCATGCTCATGCTCAGCTTCTTCCTCGCCAGCCGCATGGTCATGTACCTGGCTTGATATGCCGTCCGGTTGGGACTCTGACTCGCCAGGGGCACGTGTTGGAGGGGCCATCTCGTTCTTTATATAGGCACTCTGCTGCAGAGTCTGGCTATAGCGGGGCATGGAGGCGTGCGAACTATACTGGCCCTGCTGAGAAGGAGCCGCTGTGTACATCTGCCGCGAGTTGTCGTATCCTTGAGTCGTATGATACTGTTGCATGCTCTGTATCGAGTTTCCGGGAGGAGTCGTCGCTGGCGTTGTAGGCACTGAACGCGCGTTGCTTAGACCGGTATCGATTGACAAAGGCTGACCGCTCTGCACGGCGGAGGACGGAGCTGGACCCCACTCGTACGAACCGCCGGAGTTCCCCATACCTATAAGACTAGAAGCACTGGTTGGTGGAGTTGGAAATGTGTGAGCTCTGTCCAAGCCAGGTCGTCCTGAAGCCGGATGAAGCGCTGCCGAATGCGGCGGCTGGGAGACATGGGTTGCACCCGGAGTGCTCATGGAGTGATGGTGATGCAGAGAGGGCGGCTGCGACGCTTGCGGCGTGCGCATGTACTGCTGCTGATCCTGAGCACGTCGGCGTTCTGCTGCAGCTACAGCAGCACCACCGATCGGCGGCCGAGTTTGGTTAGTAGGGTGGTAAAGCAGCGCGCCGATGTCGTGAACGAAGAGCGGATACAATTGCTCCGTAATTTTCTCCTTGTTAGCAAAATCTAGGGCACGTTCGAAGGGGATCCTAATCTGATTAGCTACGTCACAGCCTCAGTGTTATACAAGTTCATACCAGACGCCTTTGAGGTGCATAGGACCGATTTTGACGACATGCCTCGTCTTCTCACTTTTCAATATGCCGTCCCGACGGCCTCTTGTCATGCCAGCCACATTGAGTAACTTCGTGCCATTGATCATGTGGTTGTCTACTGACAGTCAGTACTAGGGAGTCGCTGTGCAGAGCATTGTGTCGCACCTTCCCGTCGTGCCACGCAGACGCCCTTCGCCTCGACCTGGAAGCATAAACTTCCTTCGTCTTCCCACAGAGTCGCGGTTACTCTTGGCTTCATCCCATGAGGAGCAACCTGACCGGTCGTGTCGAACGTCTGTGAGTATCCCGGTCCACCAGGAACATTTCCAGAAGCGGGAGGGCCACCAGCTGTCATTGCTATTACTCGTCAGCTGAAGCTCACGTATTATGATGACTGCCTTACCAGGTAGAGGCAATGATTGCGAGACCATTTGGGAACCCATCGAAGAGGAAGTTGGGTGGCCTGCAGACGATCCTATACCGTTTCCGTATCCATACGGACCATAGGAGCTCGGGACAGGGGGATAGCTGTGTGAACCCGGCTGCATCAGTGGCAGCTGCTGGTAGTGTGAGTAATGCGCTAGGCTCGAAGGCGGCCCCGAAGATTGCATGTGAGCTTGCGCAGCGGACATGTGGGACTGGTGCACGTCCATGTACGGCTGAGCGTGATTCATGCTGCTGTAAGAATCTGTGCTATAACCGTACGCCTGACTGCTTGATTGCGTAACGTAAGGTGATTCCTGTGGGTGCTGCACGTGTACAGAGTAAACGTCCCGTTTCAACAATTGAGGTATGTGTTCGGGAGATGGGGTCTTGAGACCCGTGTGGTGTGTTCCGTTCAAAGAAGAACAGTACGATGTATACGAGCCGTTGCTACTGTTAACCACCGAGGACAAGCTGAAGGATCTACCTCGAGGCGATGAAGTGCTTGATGCCGAGCTCGCCTGTTGTAGAGCGGGTAGTCGCTCACTCGAGCCAATCGGGCGTGGTATGGAATGAGGTTGATACCACGGAGCGTCGATGTGACCTCGGGATTGAACCTCAGAGAGCGACGGCAGCTCCAGATTTTCGGTATTGCAGGATTCACTGACTAGATCCTGATAATGGTCCTGCGACGTTGGTGCTCCGCAGGCTCTTCAATTCTTAGTCGTACGAGTCAAAGTTTCGCCAGATTGCCGAAGGCCTTCTTACGCCGACTACGAAGTATCTGTGATCTGCGATATAGGTTTGCAGAATCTTCGTGCAAGTATCCGCGGAGGTGATATTGGGGCGCGTTGCAGGTTTGATGGCAGCTATATCGCGACGCCGAGGCGAACTAGTCTTTGGTTAGCACCGATGGTAGTGAACTATTTGCTTGAGCAGCGGCGAACACAAAGCCACCGACACAACTTGGAATAAGAGACGCGAATCCGGTTGCCTTACTCGTTGGTTCAGCAAAGGCTTCTCGAGATGTCGGCTAAGCGTGGCGTGGGTAGTATTCGTGTGACAGCCGCGGGTCAGACGAGGAATGTTGGTATGCAATGCAGCACTCGGTCCAAGCCAGCAAAGAACAGATACAATGCAATGCCAGAAATGCCAAAAAGCGGGTCGTGGAGGTCGTCTGAAATCGTAGAAGGTCGTTTCAATGCACGCAGCGGTACGAACGCGTATCTTCCCGACTGTGGAAGGCAATGCTCAGAAACAATGTTCGAGGCCGTCCAAGTATATGATCGTAAGGTCGAATATCGTCGTGCAGGTTCGTCGGGATCGTTGCGCTTCTTTTATCATGAACCCCGTGCTAGTGATGATAGCTGTAGCAAGGCGAAAGGTCAGCGCTTCCAGAGTTGGTGTGACAGCAGTAGTGCTGCGCTGAAGCAACAGCGACGCGTTGTTGACATACCTTCCTCCTCTTACAAGAAGCGCGAACGATGCACAACAGGAGTGATGGGTTGCGAAAGCATTGGGGACAGCGCTGGTTTAGAAGCGGAGGGGAGGTTGGGATGTGGACTGGAACTGACTAGTGCGGAAGCCCGGCCGGCACGAACCAAAAGGCCAGAGCTCCAAGAATCGGCGGGGCAGGCTGAGGAGAGACAGAACATAGGAAAAGGTAATACTCACAGTGGCATGCGACGAGTAGCAGGTCTTCGGTAGCAGAGCAGGTATCGCTGCAGGAGGAACGGTATGCTGTGGAGGGCTGTGAGGGCCACTGGTCGTTCGGTTTGAGGGTCGATGTTGACGCTGCACCTGCACCACGCAATTCCGTGCAGACGAGCAGAGCAGCAAGCAAGCAAGCAAAGCAAGCTAGGCCAATTTCGAGCTTGGGTACCGCGTCAACGTCCAGTCTACTTTCCGCATATTGGACGAACTCCGCAAGGCTTGTCCTGGTGTCCGTGTCATCTATGCCTCCAGCTGTGCTATCTACGGCAGACCTTTTCCAGAGTGGCCGTCAGAGGCGACCGTGCCGACCCCAGAGTCCTCCTACGGCTGCCAAAAGATCATATGCGAGAACCTCATAAACGACTACAACCGCCGGGGTCTCATCAACGCTTTCTCGCTCAGGTTTCCAACGATCTCGGTAAGACCAGGCAAGCCGACACAGGCAGCTTCGTCATTCATGTCCGGCATCATCCGCGAGCCGTTGCAGGGCAAAGACTCGGAGCTGCCTGTGGAGGACGATTTTCAGGCATGGCTTTGCTCGCCACGGACGCTTGTCACAAACCTCGTACACACCCTAACAATACCTACCGGTGCTTTGCCGCCACACATCAGACAAGTTAACCTGCCGGCTATAACAGCCTCGGTGGCGGATATGCTGAAGGCTTTGGAGGAAGTAGGGGGAAAGGATTCACTGAAGCATATCAAGAGAACGAAGGATCCCTCAATTGAGGAGATGTTAAATTCATGGGGAGTTCGATATGACGTGTCGAAGGCGCTGTCACTAGGGTACAAGGCGGACGAATCCTTCAAACAAGCGGTTGTAGACTTTGCGGATACTCTCAAATAGCGTGCGAACAAAAGGATCATACGCTCCAATTCACACCCGAGGAGGTCAAGGAGTAGCAGCACAGCAGGTGCAGGAAGTCAAGGTGGTCTAAATATACACAGGACCACCACCACAACAGCGTCTTAATGACCTTACCTCCAGTATCTGCTCATAAGTATCTCCTCAATCACTGCTTGAGTACACGCTGGGTGAAGCCCGTGGACAAAGAGCTTTATCTCGTTATTCCATCAAACCCTAAGAACTACCCTGACTTCGTGCACTCACTGCAGCAAGCCAGTCTTTTTTAACCTTTTTTTCCCTCTTCCGAGGTAATTTAAGCCTTCCCAGTTGACCCAATAATGTCCATATGCTCCTCGATGAGACCTTGAATGAGCTGTGTCCCCTTCTCCATCAGCTCCGTTAATGGGACCTTGCCCGTGTTCTCCTCCACGTAAGCGTTATACTTGTGCAAGACCAGCTTATTCACGTTGATTCTCGTGACCCCACTCTTTATGCACTTCTGCAAGATATCAGGAGGAAACTCGTTGGTGCCGTGCAGCACGATCCGGACTTGGCCTTTCGCCTTCCTGTGGATACTGTCGAGCCTGTGACGTTGTCAGGTATTGTGGTAAACAACGCTGCACGTCGACCGTGGACGAAAAGAGCGGTACCTTGGATAATCCAGCTTAATGTTCTTAACACCGTAATAGTTTCCGTGGACGTTACCGAAGGCCGGAGCCAAGAAGTCGATGCCAGTGTCAATGAACTCTTGTGCCTCCTCTGGCGTCGTCAGAAGTCCCTCCAGCTCCGCCGTGTCTTTCACTCCATCCTCTCCACCCTCGATCCTGCCGGGTTCTGCCTCAGTAGCGATACCCCGCGCATGGCAATGTGCCACAAGCTTTTTGGTCTTCGCAAGGTTCTCCTCTTTCTCATAGTGGGACATATCAATCATGATTGAATCAAACGAATTCTGCCCCTGTGTCTGCATGTCCGCCGCCTTGACAATGATGTCCTCTTCTTGGGCGTGGTCCATATGCAGCGTGATGGGCACGGATGCAGAACGACACGCATCTGCCGCGAGGTTCACTAACAGGCCGTTGGCATAGTGTATCGCCCATGGAAATAGAAGAATTTGGATGGGAGATCGTTTCCTTTCCGCTGCTCGGACGGCGGCGACGATGGTCTCGAGGTTGTACTATGCCCAATCCTCAGTTGCCACGCAATACGCAGATGAGTCTGAATTGGTCGAGAGTTACGTACAGAGACGATACCTAAGACACCGTAACCGCCATCCGCTGCAGCGTCGAGCATCGCAATAGCGCGGTTGTTCTTGAGTTTCTCGGGCATCCTTGCCGGATGAAATGGAACACAGACGGAACAAGACGAAGAAGCAATAGCAATGGGTTCACGATCGACGAGTCCTGCTGAATAATATTGCGTTGATGGAATTGCTGTCATTCCTCCTATGACTGACTGAGCTCTCGTAGTAAACTTGAACGCTCAGCATCTGCTTTGTCCTTACGGGACGCGGGGAAGAGAAGCCCGCGGGATCCCAGAACGAGAACTCCGCCTGCTATTCAAAAGCCGACGTCTCCGAAAGCCGTCATAACACTCCGACCCACGAGCTACATGTCATTCATCGTGGCAGTAAGGAAACCTCACAAACCACCTGGACAGGATGCTCCGTGCCACATAACGATAGCCAGCAGTAGACGCAGTGGTATGTTAGCAAAATGAGCAGCATGAAACTGCTGCACAAAGGAGCTCATAGTCACCGGGAGGTAGCCGGCAGCAGAAGCGGCTTGCGATTCGCCTGGCTGGCACGACCGTTCAAAGACCAGCATTCTGGTCGAAGTCTTACGCAACTGCAGGATCTGCTACAGATGAACTCTGGGCTTCGAGAACACCTTGGTGCTATATACCGGTGCTAAACACCGATGCCAGACACCTCCATCGCAAGCAGCACCCTAGACTACGGAATGTTGCCTACTCGTTCTAGCAGCTGCCTTAGCGCCTAGCTTCAGTAGCTTGAAAACCGTTGAAGAGACAAGAGACGAACAACATTGCTACCATCAGTCTCTCGTGCTCCTTGTCGTTTGGGGTGTCCTCTAAGGGAGTAGGTTGAGGCTGCTCGACTTTGCGCTTCTTACGGTCCGAACCCGTGTCGTGAACAACACGGCGTTTGTGCTTGACCGGTCAGCCTGTCGGCCGACACTGAGGAAGAGTGTAAAGGTACATACCTTGCCAATAAGTTGAGCAGCGCTAGTAAGAGGACCATTGGGCGGGGGACTCTCATGCTCTGATAGACGTGCCTCCATCTCGGTGTCTGTATCATGTATTGTCAGGACCTCTGTTGCAGAGGCAGTGAGTGTGTTTGGCCTGGCGGCCGCTAGGCTGCTGAGCTCTGTGGCGGCGTGGTTGAATCCTGGAGTTGAGCTAGTATCTATACACAGCAATATGATAGGGCAGAGACTCCCCACTTTGGGAGGCGCGAATAGAGAGGCGTACATGGAGAGTGCTAGGCGATGTGCTGTGTTAAGACTTCAGTGTTGGCGTTATAGAGCCTATATACAACCTTGACGTGATATCGCACTCTCTTCAATTGTTCACGATTGACGACTGAACGTCAGCATGTCGGTGCTCGCAAACCGTGCCTAGCACGACCAAGCACCTGAATGGTGGTGTCATTTACTAGACCTCTTGAACAGACGGCCCTCCTTGTTCGAGCCCGGGAGCTGGATGTTGAATGAGCTGCGAGCCAAGCGACATGGATGCCTGCAAGCGCATTACGAGGGTGGTTATGAAACACCGCATTGTCGAAACCCCTGAGACTGGAGTCCTAACGATTCGCTCCGTCTTGCTTATCCCCGAAACGGCGCGCCGCAATGGCTCCAACTGCCGCCCACTGGGAGACGCCTCCGTCGCTGGAGCCATGCTCTGTGTGGACACGAGCGTTCGAGTCCATCTCGCTTCAACCTCACCTTCCAAGCGCAGCCCGAAACGCCATCTCCGTTGCCCTCCCCTGTCCTTCTCCGCCTCTGGCTGGCCAGTCTGTTGGCATTGCCAGCCGAACCTCTTGCAATCAACATGCACAGACACGTCAGGCTGCCCGTCCGGACGTCCCCAGTGATCGATGCGTCGGCACGACCGGCAACGGGCAGCGCCAGCAACATGCATGTGGCTGGCACGTTCATGACAGACGCCAGCTTCAGATCCTTGTGCACGTTTGAGCCAATGCGCCGAATCGTTCCCAGGAAGGCTGGGGACAATCTCTTCGTGGCTTACAGTTCTGCTCAAATGAGGCATGTTACGTACTAGAGCAGTGGTATGTCCAACTTCCATCTACTCTTGGTGTAAACGTTCTTCTATCGACCAAATCACGGTACGGCCTAAGCTTCTTTGTACCTGTGGTCGGGGACATCTCGATGCGTGCCCAGACTCACACCCAACCTAATTGGTACCCTTGTCCATAAGATTCGTACATATGGGACATATGATGGCGTCCTACTTGCTATCCCAGTAATGGACAGTATTAAGGCTGCGTCACACTTCGCTATGCACTAGCAAAGCCTCCGCCATATATACTGAATTCTGCGATCTCTCTTGTGCGTCTGCTCTTTGATCCGACTACATCTCATTTCTGGTTCTCGTGCATCATCTATGAAGGCACGGAACTGTGGAGAGCGTGCGGTTGTGCGATAATCGCACGTTGGGCACCCCATTCGAAGTATCATTACGCCGTTGAATTCATTAGACAACACGTTCGTTTAGATCGGTGTCATTCGAGATGCGCTTATCCGTACTATCAACTGCTCTTTCGATACTCTCTACCTGTCCGAACCTTGTGTTAGGGAGCGACCACGTCTTTCGGGTTCGACAAGATATAGGAACCATACCTGCAAATACCGCGACGTTGCCATCACGGTCGAGCAGCAGTCAAACGAGACCCGCAACCGCTACAACAGGGTCGACAAGTCAGCACAGCAGTTCGTCCATCATTGCTTCGTCCTCGATTATAAGCTCCAGCCCTGGTACCTCGGCAGCTACTATAGTCACACTCACGTCTGCCTCAAGAAATGTCTCTACCATTGCCAGTGTTACCAGCATCGCTGCAGCGAGTCCAAGCAATAGTACGTGCTAAAGTAACTCAGGTCAACTGATGGCTGACGGTCTCAGCTATAACAGTTGTGGATACACACAAACTACCCATACAACCGAAGATTACACCAGCGATTGGGATAGTAGGCGCTGTGTTGCTAGCAACAGGTTCTGCATACGCCTTGGTTGGCATCAAGCACCGATGGTGGGCGCCGCCATGGCATGGTTCTTGTTCTGATGCTGACGAAGTTACAGGATGTATATCTTCTTGTCCACTGCGTTCTTGACTAGCTTATCTGTCACTGTGTGTGCATCCGCTCCACCGGAAGAGACAGTGCTAACAGCAGGGCAGGTGTTGGTCGTCTACGTAATGAACCCGCCCGTGAGCGATGCGATTCAGGGAGCATACTTTGTCGCCGCATGCATGACCGGGCTCATCTTCAGCGCGATCTCCTTGGTGTTCACCAAAATCACCGAGGGTCTAGGCTGCCTGCTTGGGGGTTTCTGCCTGAGCATGTGGTTTCTCGTGTTGAAGCCAGGAGGACTGATCACCTCAGTCAGCGGCAGAGCCATCTTGATATCCATCTTCTGTCTGTTGTCATTTTCTCTTGCGTTCAGTAACTACACCCGGACCTACGGATTGATCTGCTCGATCTCTTTAGCGGGGGCAACCATCACAGTGCTTGGGGTTGACTGCTTCAGTCGCGCCGGACTCAAGGAGTTCTGGCTCTATATCTGGAGTATGCTCTCCGACGCCCAAGATCAATACTGTACACTGACGCTCGAGCAGGTCTCAATGACAATTTGTTTCCACTTGGCACCAACACTTATCCCATCACGCGAGGCATCCGAGTCGAGATCGTCGCCACAGTGCTGATTTTCTTGCTCGGTATAGCGTCGCAAATGAAACTCTGGAAGCTTGTGCGGGAACGTCGTGAACGACTAGCCGCAGAACGCTTGCAGGAAGACGAGGATCGACAAAACCTGGAGGCATCTGTGGGTAGGAGAATTGAAGAAGACAACGAACGAGATCGCGCGGAGTGGGAAGCAGTGTACGGGGACAAAGAAGCTGTCGGTCGCAGCCACGCAGATTCAGGGGTAGGATCTTCGGCCGGCAGTATGCACAAGGGCTCGATCAGCATCAGGGAAGGGAAGACGTCGGCAAGCAATGACATCGAGATGGCGGATTTTGACAGGTCAACAACCGGCAATAGTCTGGATCTTATGTCGAAGAATGAATCCCGAAATGACGGGCGGGCATCAGTAACCGTGCGAGTAATATCAGAAGACAGCGTCCAGCGAAAAGACAGCGACAGTGACAGGATACCTCTCACAATACAAGGATCATCCGATCCGACCGCAAGAGGACCGAGTCAAGAACTCATCGCCAGAGGATCATCCGAGGGGACACCCAGAAAAAGCATTGAAACTAGGTCTCCAGCATCGAAGAGGAGCTCACCTCAAGTTGGCGCGCCTCCACCGCCTATGGTTGTGCCACTCCCATTCTCCCCACCACTGGACGGAGAGGATGACGACGACTCGGACAAGGACGAGACCGCTTCTGCAGCAATGACTGCTGAATCGACCTACAAGAGACGACGCATCTCTGGAAAGGTTTCTCGAGGGCTGAAGAGATTGTCGATTATCAGAGACTCCAGCGACGCAGATGAGGGCTTTGAATCGCAAGAAGCTTTGTTCATACCACATGTCGAAATTGATAGGGCATCGTCTGTCGTCGCGACTGTTGATGACATTAGTGACGATGATCTGATGTCGCTTCCGAAGTTTTCACCAATGCCATCACCGTACGATGTAGAGTTCCCGCGCGACATACAAGATCCCCGGATATTGGTGACAGGGACGACTACAGATGAAGCAAGAGACACAGAACTTAACCAGGAAGACCTGGCAGATCAAACTTATACCGGGTCAGAGAACAGTTCAGAGGGCTCGCTAGGGCGCAAAGATCTAGGGCATGTTACTGAGCCAAAGGTTGATCCGAAAGCAGTGGAACGACAGCCTACGGACCCAGCCGCAATCGTCGTCCTCACTTCAAGCACGAACCCAAAACCGATGGAGGTGAAGGCCCGGCGAACATCAAGAATGAGCCAGCACAGAACTCCTGGAGTGTTGTCGACAGACCAGGAGCAGACTTTGGGATGTCGCGAATACTCGAAGGCTCCAGAACAAGATGCTTCCTCGGCAGAGGAAGAGACAAAATCCTTAGTTGGGAGTCTGAAGGAGCATCTGCCAGCGCTGTCTAAGGTGGCCATGGTCTATCGAACGAACGAATGGGCGAAACACCTTGCAGCTGCGGAGAGGCCGGATCTTGACGACCTTGGGAGGGCATTTTCGCCGGGAATGCGCGTTGACCATGGCTTTGCAGAAGCTGCTGCGCCTGTACATGTCGAGGAGCTTCAACAAATAGCGGCAGCTCAAGCTTCGACGAACAGTGTGCAGACCTCGAGAGCGAACCCCCACGGCAGGAACCAGAATGCTTTCGCTCAATATAGCGAGTCGACGATGCCCGACGCTTTATCGCGGTCGCCATCTGGCACCAGTATGCATGGAATCACGCAGCGACTCGATAGCACATACTCGACAAGACCCCGGGCTGCCACGGCCTCGTCGCAGCCGAGGGTCAATACCTGGGGCGTATGGAATGTATCGACGCCGCTGGTAGGCGAGACACTCATCGAATCCCCGATTGAAGAAGTCCTCCAGGCGTCTGCTCCGTATCGAAATCTCTCCGCTCCCAGCACTTTGCTAGGCAAAAGGGACGATATCATGGCTAACAGAGTGACCTCAACATCCTTCAATCAACTGCCTTACACATCAAATCTATCGGTCGTTTCGCCTAGCATTACGGCGTCCTCTCATTCCGTTCGCCCAGGCTACGAGATGCGCCAATGGGATGAGATCTTGCATTCTGAGCGTAAGCAGTTGCTCGATGAGGACAACATGACCCTCGCTCAACGCAAAGATCTCATTCAGCGACAAAATTCGCGGCTTTCCCGAAACCCGTACCGCCAACGCCAGGAAAGCTGGCTCGTCCCGCAGACGCCGCAGCAAGGAGCTATCTACACCTCCAACCAGCCACGACGTACCTCGGCTGCCGTGGATCTCGCCCGACGCGAAGCCGTGCTTGCCACTTGGCGAGACTCGGTCCGTGCCGACCTCACCGCTAACCAGCCGTTGTTGGCCGACGAGGGCAGAAGGCAGGCGATGCTGGGAGAGAGAAGACAGGCAGCGCTGTGGCGGCAGCAGGCGGCGATGGAGAAGGGGCAGAAAGAGTCGGAGTTTGACGCGGCGATGCGGAAGGGCGAGATGCTGAACCTGCACAAGGAGGCGCTGCGGAAGATGCAGGCGAGTGCCAGTCGGAATGCATGAACGATAATGGAGGGAAAGACACAGGCTTGGCTGAGACGTTGGTGTTTCCGTTTCATTTGTGGACATACCCTTTTGCGCTCTGGCCCAAGGGTAAGTGAAGGCCTTACGTGCCCATACGTATACCCCGGGAACGCGGCTTGGAGACTCTTTTCGGAAAAGGGGCATTAGCAGGCGTTGCACGGAGGCACTCAAGCGTCGATAGCGACGAATTCGATGACCAGGCTATCCAAGTCATTCACACCTACACCCGCCGCCAGACAATCGTGACATATAGACCTTGTATCGTGCCGACACGTGGATATGTCTTCGGGTGTTGCTAACGAATCATGATCTATGGCGGGTCGCACATCGGGCAGCGGGGAGTTCGGTAGTGATGGCTTTCTACTGTCTCAGTATGTATATGAGGCCACCTCTCTCTCCCCAGGTGGCAGCGACTGTACGTGGTACTGCGAAAGCGCGTGGCCTCTGTTGTCTCTGCCCACGTCCGGCTCTGTCCAGCGCAACCCATGTCTCGTTGCCGTACCTGTGCGTCGTCGTTCACTCCCTCCCCTCGCAACGTGCAGCTTGCTAACACAATCGACGACAGGCATCTCACCCAATCCTGGGACCACCCCATCGGGCCAATCACCGCCGTCTAGAGCCTGTGCCTGTCAACGCTGGCTCACCCAAGGAACACATCCACCGCGCAGGGTCAAGCCGCCAGATATACGCCGCGACCGCCGGGCACAGTGACCGCAACAGCAACACCATCGGCGAGAGCGGCAGCGACAGCGACAGCGACAGCGACAGCACCGCCGGCCGCTGTCCAGCAGACAACAGCGCTCCAACGGCCTGCCGACCGCGGCTTGACAGGTCGCATCTTCGGCCCTCCCTGCGCGCCTCCAATCCCCCGTGAACCGTCCTCGCGCCTGTGGAACCCCATCAACTCGTCCCCACGCCTTCCCCCGGCCATCGTCCATGCGCCCCCGAACATCCCCATCACCCATCCAGAGCTCACCGAAGGGCGCGCACAGCAGTCCGCTGAAGGCCGCGACGCCTATCCGCTCCTGACGCTATCCGAGCAGCGCCGCAGCAGACATAGCTACGCCGGCTCCTCGGCCATCGTTGAGGGCGGCAGTGTCAGTGGAAGGAATAGCGCCGCGATTCCGGAGGGGCAACGCAGGAGCTTCACGCCGAGCAACAAGAGCCCCGGCATCACCGCGCTCGGGCAGCCGCAGTCGCAGTTTCCGTTCGACGCGAGGAGAGCAGCGGCGGCGCCGCCGGCTATGAAAACAACTGCGAAGATACCGCGCGTGGAAGACGCAGGCCGGCATACGTCGTCCAGCACCGCACCGGCACCTCAACCTGCCAGCCACGACGTCGAAGCCTCGGCCGCCGCACCCCCCCTCAGGCGCACCGCTTCACGCTCCTCCCTCCCTGCCACCCTCTCGCGCCGCACCTCCCAGCACACAACCTACACCAGCCGACCCTCAACCACCGCGCCCCACGACCCGGACTCCGACGACGACGACGACGCGCTCCCCTGGTCGCCCGCACACCCGTGCTACCCACACCCAAACCCGCACGTGCCCCTCACCTCGCCCCTCGCCCACTCGACACGCATCATCCGCATCCAGCGCGACTGGCTCGCGGGCACCGACGCCGTCCCCGCCTTCGCCAACCTGTACCCGGAGATCCTCGACCCCGTGCTCCCGGAGCCGGCCTTCCGCCTCCTGATCGCGCACGTCAACGCCGCGCTCGCCGCCGCCCTCTCGCCCTGGAGCTGGCGCAGCTGGCTCGACGCCCTGCTCGGCGCCGCGACGGGCTGGCTGTGGGAGGATGTCGGGCCGGCGGGGGTGAGAGGGCGGCTGCGCGCGCTGGACGCCTGGCTCGAGCGCTGGAACCGCACCGAGGGCGCGCGCGAGGGCGTCGTCGTCGTGCCGCTGAGACGCACGGCCTATCTAAGCCTCGACGTGCAAATCCCGGACCCGCACGTCGGCGCCGTGGAGGAGCCGGGGGAGGGGGAGGGGGAGCGGGAGGGTGTGGCGGCGCGGGAGCGCGCGGACGGACAGCTGCGCCACGTGGCGCACGCGGCGCAGCCGACGCAGCCGGAACCGGAGTATGGCGCCTATCCTGTGGGGCCGCTGCCTGGATTGCAGCAGCAGCAGGAGCAGCGGCAGGTGGGAAGCGGGGTGGCAGCGGGCATGCCGGGGACTGCTGTGGCAGGCGGTGCGTAGTGCCGCTCCTCGTCCCAGGACAGAAGCACTCATGAGGAGATCAGAACAAAGCAGAGGGGGAAGAGAAACGACAGGAAGAGAGAGTGCATGGTTCTTCTATTGGGGTACTTTCCGCGTTGTGGAGGGGGGGCTTTTCTTCTGGTGGCGACATACCCCGTTTTGTACTGCACAGCATCACACGTTCGCATTCGTCTACAATCACTTTGCTGGACACAACTCTTGCATTCGATTCGCACTTATATGTGTCTACTTGGTTTCGCGCGCGGTTGAGGAGCACTCGTAGGTATGAACATTTCGTCTGCTGCAGCCACAGTAGAGGCTTCGCGCCGAGGAAGAGTGGCGGTTTTGTTGGCTAGCTGTGAGGTGTGGGGTGGATGGTTGGTAGTGTCGATTCGGTTCGTCGAGAGTTTGTGAGTCGGTAGCGGCGGCGTGTGGAAGGTTCGAGTGCTGGGCTCTGGCATCGGCCGTCGCATCTGTAAATGAAGCGAGGACGCTCTTGCCGGTTCCTCCAGAGAATGAGATGGCGGAGTCGTGCGTTTCTCGCACCCATAATGTTAATCCAAGTGTGCGGCCTTTCGAAGACTTCGGCCGGTGCAACCGGCGAGGCGGTCAACACGGACAGACGCCCCTCTTCACCGCTTGCCCTTCTTCGTGATGCCCGCACTGCCCTTCTTACCCTTCTGGTACTTCGGGAACGCGATGTTGTTCGCCGGCTTCCTGTGGCGGTTGTGGGTGCGCTCCGCCCTCTTCTTCAGCGCCGTTTTCGACGGCTTGTCCTCGGTTGCGCCACGTGCTCCATCGACGTCCATGGCTGAGGATTCCGCAAAGGCGTTAGCCTAGCTCATCACAAAGTCTTCGTTCTCACTTGTCACCATCCCACATGGCCGGATCGAAGTCAAACAGCAGATCCCCTTCTGGACTGAACCCTCGGATGTCTGAGCAGACACCGAGGATCTGGTAGAAGAGGTCGTGCGAGGTGCCTTGTTCTGTGTGCTTGAAGAGCGAACGCAGAGGTGGAGACAGGAGCTGAGAAGACGCACCTTCTGCTGCTGGCTCATTCTCCGCTGCCTCTGTGTTGCTTTGCTCTTTCGAATCTGGATGGGAATTTAGCGTGCTGCCAACCTGGAGACTTGGGCATCCTCCTACCTTCTCCTACTTCCATTTCTGTCCTCGGAGGTTTTGGCTGTGACGCTAATTCTAGCAGTCTGGCTGACAGCCGCTGTGTGCGGGCGGCTTCGACGGGTCCGAACACTCGCGATTTGAGTTTGGCGTTGTTGGTCTTTCGCACGCTCGATCGCGAACTCTTTGCCATGGTTACCTGCGTGTTTCTGTCTATGTTTTTGTTGATGCTTTTTTGGTCTTGTTGTGGTTGTGGAAGTGGAAGGAGAGTTGCCCGAGGGTGCTGACTGCTGATCAAGACTTCTGTGCGGTCCAGGAACGACTGCACGCTAGCCGGGTCATCTTCGGAGAAATAGGGGACGCGGTATCGATACTGCACCTCCGGTTTGGAACAACGGAACAAGCACTTCAAGATCGCGCCAGTGCGCCTCGCGATGGGTGCAATTCTAGCAATCAACTGATACGCCTCTCCTTCCTTCACAGCAATCTCTCTCACACCTACGCGCACTTCCGCGCTTTGTCTCAGACCGATGAGCTGCATTCTTCTCACTTTGGCGGCGCCGACGGGTGAATGGGCGAATGGCCTCACACGGCCTCACACTACCATCGCCTCTTTTCTTCACCTCACCATGCCGTAACGTCTTGGATCGCTGTCAAACCTCACTCGTCTCGTACTCAGAGTCTGCCGCCGTTTCCGTTTTACAGAGAAAAGCCCGAGGACACCTTCCTCCACGCAGTACTGTTAGCTTCACTATCGACGCTCCAGCAACAGCCTCAAAACAGCAAGAGCTGGAGACACCCCGATCCTGACTCAACCCACGGCATGGCATCCGGGGGACGCGCCCTGCAATCACAAGTGGCAGCTGTCGAACGGTCTATCAAGAACCTCATCAACAACGATCTGAAAGAGATATGTAGACGCGAAAACCTTGCCGTCTCTGGCGTAAAGGCTACGCTACAGTCTCGCATAGTAGAACGTACGCCTGAAGTTATTTCCCATCTACAAGCCTGCAACATGCTTTGGCATGGTCTTTGCGGAACCAGGGTGCTGACTGTGTCCTACAATCTCGCAGTCCTGAGACACTTCTCGTCTACAGGCGATGTCAGAGGCTTGAACAGGCTCCGTTTTAGAGCAAGCAATCACGGCAACTCACCCCCCCCCGAGGGCGGACCAGAAGTAATGAGTTCGGCCTCTCCGCCCTCCTTACGTGGGCCAAACTACATGGCGGGTGGCTCCTATAGGCCCTCACACCCTCCCGCGCCCCCACGATCTCAGCCGGCCTATGCTAGTATGTATTCTTAGGCTTCTCACCTTGCTCAGAGTACTGAAACATTGACAGATCGTATCACTTTCAAGCCCAGCCCCTTTTACGAGGTTGCTGGAACCATTGGCCGTGCAATGGAGTTACCCAGTGAGCTTGGTTTTTCTTGCTTTGGTCATCGATTGAGTGTTCTAGTTTGAACTCTGCACGCTGACTTGAGATCTCTAGTTCTACCCGGCAATCGACAGACACTGAATTTCCCCATAACGCTCGCCACCACAGACCTTGAACGCCTGAAAACCAGAAGCTGGCGCGTGATGCTGTACTGCGCTATGGACACCAACGGAATGCAATTTGCAATTCACGACATCGCTTTCCCGCATCAGTTGGAAATCAAAGTAAATCAAGAAGACGTCAAAGCAAACTACAAGGGATTGAAGAATAAGCCTGGCTCGACAAAGCCGGTGGACATAACAGATTTGCTAAGGAAAACACCGAATGCCGGCAACGCAATTCAGGTGACGTATGCACTGACTCAAAAGGCAGGTCCATTTTCTGTAAGCACATCGTGTGAGGTGGGAATGGAGAGTGGATGTTCTTGTGGCTTTGCAAGTTGAGTTTGGTATTATCCGAACTGCACTGACGCGACTGTAGAAATTTACACTCGTAGCCAACCTGGTAAAGAAGCGCTCGGCACAAGAGCTTACAGAGCAAACCAAACGCGGCCATGTCATCTCCAAGCAGAAAGTCGTCCAAGAGAGTACGTCTGACTCTTTCTTACTGATTCTGAGAACCAAGGCTTATCATGTTGTTTACAGTGGTCAGCAAGGCCAACGACCCCGACATTGTGGCCACTTCAACAGTGATGTCGCTGAAAGATCCGCTTTCAATGTCAAGGCTGGATCTGCCCTGCCGATCAACAGTATGCAGCCACAATGCATGTTTTGATGGGACTACTTTCCTGCTATTGCAGGAGCAAGCACCTACCTGGACGTGTCCCATCTGCAACAAAGTCGTCTCCTTCGAAGCTTTGTGTGTCGACCAATACGTTCAAGAGATACTGAACTCCACCTCAGCTGATACCGACCAAGTCACGATTGAGCCGGACGGCAGATGGTCTAAAAACGTGGCGACAGACGAATCTGCGAATCAAAACGGAGCTGCACCCGATGATGACGGGGACGAGGACGACCTCGTGGAGATAGTTGACCCCGTCAAGATCTTCAAAAAGGAGAACTCGACAGCCTTGCCTTCTCACATCACACAAACTCCGCCTCTCTCATCTCGAGAAGCATCAGCAGCGACGTCATCAGCAAGGATGGGAAACAAGCGATCGTCAGCTGCCGTCATAGTGATAAGCGATGATGACGATGACGAGGAGCCAGTGCGGCCGAGGAAACGACAGGTACCGAACTACAACACCAGCTACAACATCCCGAACAGCATGTCCGGGTATCCAAACGGGCACAACAACGAGATGCCGTATGTGCCTGGGGCTAACATGCCAAGCTACGGACTAGCCCAGGCCAGAACGAACAACGGCGTAACTCCCTTCCGCATAGGTCAGCCAGGCGGAGGACCTCTGGCACTTCCGCCCAACCCACCACCGACACACACGCCGAATGAATACTATCAGTCCTCGTACACGCATCCACATCTACCCTATGGAGGCAGTCCTGGGTGAAATGCATGCACACGCGCATCGCTCCACTATCGTCTTTCCTTTGTTCCCAACCTGGGTCGTGCAAGGCATGCCCCCTAGATACCAAGCAGTGTTTCCCAGATCCAGCGTGGTGTTCATTGGGGAAGGCTTCCTATGGCGTTTCCGGGGGGTTTGAAGGGTAGGGTTGTTGAACACTCAGATCTGGAGGCAGTTTCCGAGATCTTTCGCTTGATAGCGTTCTTGCTCTTGCTGGTACATATGAAGGGGAAGAAGAGGGCGTATGTAATCTGAGTACGATGGCTCGAAACCCTTCGTCTTGCGCTTCACGCGACTTGAATGCCCGCACATGTATGGGGTGAGAAGATCGGATGGGCCCGCGACTAGCGAAGTGGGCGTGTAAAACTCAGAACGACAGCGTATTTCCTACAGAGCGGGCCCATCCGATCTTGTTAACCCCCGGCATGACCAGGCGTCGCTTTCGACAGGTACTACATCGCATTAGTTGTAGAGCACTGTGTACTTCGGCGGTACATGCCAAGGGGGGTGCTGCACTGCTGCTCAGAGGTACCTTGGAAGTAGTTTGGAGGTAGTGTGCCCGATATTGCATAGCCGAGGGAAGGCGCTGTACTCGAAGGCGAAGATCGTCGCACCGCACGGAGCTCGGAGACTGTGGTGTGTGGTGGTGGTGGCGGCGGCGGAGACCCCCGGCCCACACCGAACGTTGAAACAGCCAGACCCTGAAAGCCCTGGAAGAACGTACGATTTCCAAACACGCGGGAAAAGGCCAAACCGAAGCATTAAAGAACTGCCACCACCACCTTCACGCTCCGCAACTCTCGTGAGGACCTCCCGCCAAGCAAAGAGGAACGAACACAAGCCCCCCCAGCCCGTCATGGACGTCGTTCTCGAGGTCTTCGACACCTTCCTGTTTGACCGCCTGTACGCCGCCGTCCTTCCAGCTTCACCAGCAACTGCGGCGTATCGTGGCCTCCAGAACACCAAGTTCTTGCCCAACGCGACCTGGTCGAGCATGCGGGAAGCAGGAACCGCAGCAGCATACAAGTACCAGCCCGCCAGCCAGTACTTCTCCTTTGAGCCGTCAGATCTTGCATACATGAGTCGGTGGCCGAGGGACGATATGTGGAGGCAGGCATTGAGCTTGTATCTGATAACATGGTATGCGTGAAACACAGCGAGTCCTCTTCGCTGGACTCACGCTGACAACGGGCACCCAGGATCTTCGGCTTGGTCATATACTTCGCCTGCGCGACCCTCTCCTACGTCTTCATCTTCGACAAGAACACCTTTAAGCACCCAAAGTACCTCAAGAACCAGATTCGGATGGAGATCAAGCAGACGCTGGTCGCGCTGCCCGTCATGGCCGTCGTCACCGTGCCCTTTTTCGTCGCCGAAGTGCGCGGCCACTCAAAGATGTACGATTCGACCGCCGACGGGCCGGGCCTGTGGTACAACATCCTGCAATTCCCGCTCTTCATCACCTTCACCGACTTCTTCATCTACTGGATCCACCGCGGTCTGCACCACCCGGCCGTCTACAAGCGTCTGCACAAGCCGCACCACAAGTGGATCATGCCGACGCCGTACGCCTCGCACGCCTTCCACCCGCTAGACGGCTACATGCAGAGCGTGCCCTACCACGTGTTCCCCTTCATCTTCCCCTTGCAGAAGTTCGCTTACATAGCGCTCTTCACCTTCATCAACGTGTGGACCGTCTTTATCCACGATGGTGAGTACGTGGCCAATTCGCCCATCATCAACGGCGCCGCGTGCCACACAATGCACCATCTGTACTTCAACTACAACTACGGCCAGTTCACGACTCTGTGGGACCGCCTGGGTGGCAGCTACCGCAAGCCGAACGAGGAGCTGTTCAGGAGGGAGA